>CAUYRH010010713.1:0-32504 GCA_963574655.1 Perodicticus potto
AAAACAAATAACCCAAACAACAAACAAACCAAAAAACAAACCAAACACAAAACAAACCAACAAAACACAAAACAACGAAATCAAGGGGGGGGGGGGGGGGGGTGGGAGGAAGGAAGGAAAGAAGGAAGAAGGAAAGGGGAAAATTTTGCAATGGTGTAAATGTTCTAATCTCAAATTTGATTGGGATAGTGGTACAAACTTTAAACTTTTCTAAAATTCAGTGAAATGTATGCCTACAATGAGTGAATTTATGGTATTTGAATCACACCACAATAAAATTATTTTAGTCATAAAAAGATCGTATTATCCATCACTCACATTATTTGGTATTTATTCAATGAGTTGAAAATTATTTCCACAGATAATCCTGCTCAGGAGAGTCTATAGTAGCTATATTCATAATTGCCAAAACTTGAGAGCAATCAAGATGTCCTTCGGTAGGGGAATAGATACATGAACTATGAACATCCAGAGGATGGAGTATCATTTGGTGATAAATATTGAGCTAAACTATAAAGCCACGAAAAGACATAAAGAAGTCCTAAATGCGTATTAGTAAGTGGAAGATGCCAATCTAAAAAGGCTGAATACTGTATTGTTCCAACTATATGACATTAAGGAAGAGGCAAAACTATGTATATAAGCATAGTAAAAGCTATACTGTGAAAAGCTATAGCATGTGAAACACCAGGAGCTGACCCTAATGTACAGGATGGATTTGGTGATCATGATGTGTCAATGTTGGTTTATCATTTTTAACATGTGTATCACCAGGATGCAGGACTCTAATTGTGAGGGAGGCTGTGCATTTTGGGGCAATGGAGTCAGAGGAAATCTCTATTTATTATGCTCAATTTTGCAGTGAACCTAAAATGAATCTAAAAAAAAAAAGATTATTAAGAATAAAATAAATAAAATTTAAAATTCATTTTAGATCTCAGGTAAAAGCTAAGACCATATAGCTTCTAGGAGAAAACACAGAAGAAAGTCTTTAAGTAATAGGAGTAGATTAAGATTTCTTAAATAGGCCATGAAATCATAAAACAAAAAGGAAAAATGGGATATGTTAAATGCCATTAATATAAAAATTATTTTTCAAAACATCATATAAAATTTTTAAAAATGTGAATGTCATTTTAGAAGCATATGAACACACACACACTTGAAAACAGATTTAACATTGAGTAATAATAATATATTATAATAAAACATGATAGAAATAATAATAATACAATCTAATAAATGATAGAAATAATAATAATACAATCTAATAAAAATTGACAAGTATTTTAACAGAAAATTTGCAAAAGTAGGTACAAAAATTCAACGAACCTATTTAAAATACTCTATGTGTTTATTGAACAGGAAAATAGAAATTAATACCATAAGGTGATAATGACAAACACTCTAGAACGGGAATTCAGAAAGACTGACAATATCTAGCTCTTCATAAGTAAATTTCAGCTATTCCTCTACACTATTCTGTATATGCTTGGCTCTTTTATATGATATGATTTTAATTTCTAAAATTTTTAAATGACTTTCTTCTTTTATCTCTATTACTTTATAATACAGGGTCCAGCAGAAGTAACATCCTTTTGTGCTCACGGTAATATTGATGTGTTACAGAATTCTATGCAAATGCAAATTATAAATAACAGCATAAGTAACGCTCCTTTTTTATGAGCTGGTAATAAATCTTAATCTTGTTTTTGTTCCCCAGACATAGTCTTACTCTGTTGCTCAGTCTATCATGCCATGGCATTGCCTAGCTCACATCATAGCAACCTCAAACTCCTGGATTAAAGTGATCCTCCTACCTCAGCCTCCCACGTAGCTGGAACTGCAGATGCCCACCTTGACACTAGGCTAATTTTTATATATTTGTTAGAAGACACAGGCTCTTGCTCTTGCTTAGACTTGTCTCCAACACCTACTGTCAAGCGAGTTTCCCTCCTTGGCCTCCCAGGGTACTCGGATATTTTGTTACAGAATCATAAGCTTATAATTTTACTCAAGTAAAAAAAAAAAAAAAAAGAGTGTTACTTCTGCTGGACCCTGCATATGCCTAATCCATGTGTTATATGAGCTTTAAAGAACCAGAGAGAATATGTTACCTCTATTTCTTTTAAATATGTGTGGAGTTGGGAATTGTCATAGCTTTTGTTCAGTTTTCTTAGGTTTTCCCTTTTTCTGTGATGTACTATTTATTTTCCTTTGCTGCCTCTGTTCCTCTTTCCTCTTTTTTCTTCTTTCTCATGATTTTTCTTCTTTTCCTTTGATTATTATTCATATTTGAGTTTAGAGTAATCAGTGGTATACCCTGCATGAGATGATAAATTATGACATGGTAATAATTAATGTCTAAATTATACAAAAATAGTTCTTAATTTTATGATATTTAAAATTGCAACTCAGCAAGACCTTGGTTCTGTCTTGTTACCCTTCTCAACCCTTCTCTACATCAAAGAATGTAGAACAGGTAGTATCAGGAACATTGCCTGCCACTAAAGCAATCTTTGGGGCAATGAAATGATCTCTCATGATTTACACACATACGCCACCAACCAGAACAGGTCCCATGGCTCCAAAGTACCGTAGGGTGGTAAGAATAGTAATCCTGTCCTGGGCCGTCTACATTTGGATAGTAACATTAAAAACTAGTACAGTCAAGTTTGGGTGGGAGTCAACTACATTACGTGGTCTCCAATATCAATATAGGCTTGTTTTTCATGCTACTTCCTCATATAGTCTATCATTTGCATTTTATTGAAAGTATATTTTCTTTCGATTTTTGGCCTCAAGGATCACATAGGATGCACAGAAATATTTGAGTAACTGGCTGCCTGCATTCCAACCTATTCTCACACACATAGTCCTCTCTGTCATCTTCCATGTTGGTTAGGACCCTTATTCTTCCCAGGTATGGTTCAAAAACAATAGAAATGACACATTAGCATTATTCCTTTCTCAGCAAAGTTTATGCTGATATACTGTGCTGTCAAAATGTTTCTCTGGAAATTGGCTGGTCAAGTCTCTAGCATTGGGACAGACATGTGCTACAGCATTTCCATTTTGAGAGCTCAATTTGCTGATAAAGTCTCAGGAGACATGTACAATCTCCAACATTCACGATCATTTTATTCCAAATTTAATTGTATGTGGCAGGATCATAATTAATATTTGTCTTAGTTTGAAAATATTTTTATTATTTCATTTTAGTTTTTCATTTTACGTTTTGACAAAAAAAGAAAGGAAAATTTAAAGAGAGAAAGGAGTGTAAACATTTATTATTGTATACTTCAAAAAAGTTCCTATGATCACTCCGCTAATTCTTAATGGAACTGTATTTCTGACTGCCCATAGGCTCAAAACACTAAAGGATGTTGCTGCTTTTTGTTCAGCTTACTTCTCTCTTATCTCCTGGGTTCTGCAAATATTTTTCTTTAAAATATAGATGCTGCATTCTTTCCTTTGTTTACCCTCTTCAGGTTTTTATTTCTCTTATTTCTGCTTTTAAACTTTGCTTCTCTCTCTTCATTCATTCCCCTTCCAACTCATTCCAAATACTACTAACAAATAAATTTTCTTCAAACAATATTGTTTCTTAAGATAAATACTAATGCAAATTTAGTCTTTTGATTTTTACTATGAACTCTGGCAAGAAATCTTATTTAGTTGGAATGTTTGCTATATCTATATAAAAGAAAACCGAGACTAAATCTTAAACCTTAAACATGGATAAGAAATTTAGTTTTCAGAGAGAATCACACACACACACACAGAATATTCTCTAATGTTGCAGTCAAAAGCAAACTCTATCTTCTGAAAACTATGATCTTTATTTATAGTATATTGAATTTTTTTTTACAAGTAAAGTCTTTTATTTTTCATCTACTATTGGCTTGTGTACTTGCTGAATTTAAGGCTATTTTTTCTTTTTTTTCCTATGTTTACCATTATTCTATTTTTATTTTTAAGTTCAATATACAAATAACCACTGTATACCATTGACAATTAAAGAATTAAAGTTAACATTGATACCGGTGTTTCAGGTTCTTGGTGTTGGTTATTTGAAGAACAAATCCTACCACCACAGATCAGTAGTAAGACAGAATTTATTTACAGAAAAGAATACAAAAACACTAAAGCTCCCTGTAGGGAGAGAAAACCCAAGTCGGGAGAGAAAAGCTCTCTCGGTCTCTCTCCCTGTCTTTCTCCCTCTCACTCGGGGCTCTTTGTCTAGTGGTATATATAGGTACGTGGGTTCCTTCTATATGGGGCCAGAAAAAGAATGAACAGAGTCTTTTGCTGGGGCAAGGTGAATGAATGTATTAATGAATGGACACAGTCCATTTATGGAATTGAGGTCTAGGAAACTTACATGAAATTGACCTAGGCATAGGACAAGGGGTTCTGTATTTAGTCATAAGTGCAAAGGGAAGGAGATACCAAGGCACCAGAGTCTCCCCAGCAGTTGTACAGCCCCTTTGGCTATTGGAGCCTCTGGTGGGTGTGAGATGGGCACTCCCCCCACCTCCCCTGTGGGAGCCGTCCCCCAACGGAGGGAGCCCCGCCCTGCCCCCCTTGCCTATCCTTCAGCTTGCTGGTTTCTCTGCAGGTTGTCACCACACCAACACTGCCAAGATGGAGGCAACAGGCACCACCTGTCCTGTATCCACATAACACAAAATATGAAATACATAGAAATAATTCTTCAGAAATATATAGTATTCCTACATGCAAAACTTCTGATTATTGAAAATATAAAAAGACATGTTTGTATATACTGAAAAATTGTTATAAATGATTTTTTTAGGTATTCCTTCTGTTATAACTCAAGTTATTGTCTTTCTGGGGTTATCAGTATAACACATAGCAAATTTAGTCTGCTCTGGGGGTTCAGAAGGATTGTAGGAAACAGCTGGCCCACTGAGGGGGGCACACATATCTGATATAGGGTGTTATTGTATATGTAAGTTCCTTCAGGCTTTCCTGTATTTTCATAATAAGGCTAAACCAATAACACATTTTTGACGGTTTCCCTAGTTTGGGGAACCTTTTTGATACATTTTTCACAACATTCATCGTGTCTTACTTCTAAGATTAAAGAAGGAAAGTGAAAAAATCCAGAGCAAAGAATCAGTAATCAGTCCCACACTGCTGCTGTGGGTAGACCAGTCAGCTCATGGTCTGTGACTGGAGCAGGGCTGAGGTCTTTTTTCAGGGTAAGATGGTGGGGATGCTCTGGATGTCATTGGCCTGTTTACTCCACATTGCTGGCTGGTTTCACAGGTGATGTATCCAGGCAGGGATGATCTTCACCTTCACTGTTGTTAGTGTGGACAGGATCACCAAGTAGGGACCTTTTCACCATGTTTTCATTGGGTTCAGGCTCCAATCTTTAATCCACACCTGGTTGCCTGGAGAGTGGGGATGGACAAGGAGTGATAAACTAACAGCCTATCTATCATTCACCCATTCTGAAATCATTTTTCTGTTATTTTACCCAATGACATTAGTTGGTTAGTAAGTTAGCAAATTTTGTTTCTTCTAGTTCTCTCAGGGACTCTGGTAAATTTCTTAAAGTGGGAGGTGTCCTGTGATATAGTGTTTTATAGGGTGAGTAACCAATTTTTTTTTTTTTTTTTTTAGTTTTTTGAACCAGGTTACATTTGATAGCAAAGTCCCTCTTATAATTATGTCCTGCTCCCAAAATGTATGTCACACACCGTGAATCCCCAGCCCCCTTCCTCCTTCCCTCTCTTCACTCTCCCCTTCCCCTGTCCTCTCACAATGTACTGGGTCATTAATTGTCCTCATATTAGAATTGAGTACCTAGGATTGTTGCATCTCCATTCTTGTGATGCTTTACTAAGAAGAATGTATCCCACCTCCATCCAGGTTAATACAAAAAATGTAAAGTCTCCATCTTTTCTAATGGCTGAATAGGTCCAGGGTATACTTGGACTCCATGAATTGGCTTTTAAAGCCAATTTTGTGTCTCCTTAAAATAAAACACAATGCGGGGGAGAAGCCAAGTTGGCAATCTATAGCCAGATTTCCGCAGAGGTTCCCGTCCAGAAGGAGAGTTAAAGGACAGAAACTCAGCAAGAAAGCCGTTTGTTTGGATCTGAGCTAGAAGAAAAGGTCGAAGAATGCACATCAACCCTGCTGGGGTGACCTGAGACCCCGAGGACACAAACAAAAAGGTACAAAGCACATCACCAAGCAGATGGGAGTCCCCTCCCCCATGAGAGCGGCTCGCAGTATACTCCAAAATAATTCAGCAAACTTTTATGATAAAACTCTCAGTGAATTACATGTAGAAGGAACATATCTCAAAATTATAAAAGCCAGATATGAAAAACCCACAGTCAACATCATACTGAATAGGGAAAAATTGGAACAAGACAAGGATGCCCACTATTATCACTTCTATTCATCATAGGGCCTGATGTCCTAGCCAGAGCAATCAGGCAAGCGACACAAATAAAGGGTCTGGAGAGAGGAGTTCAAACTGTCACTTTTTGCTAACAATATGATCTTGTATCTAGAAAACCTCAAAGAATCCACCAAGAGACTCCTTGAATTGATAAATTCAGCAAAGTCCCAAGTTACAAAATCAATGTATAAAAATCAGTAGCATTTCTATATGCAAAGAACAGTCAAGGTAAGAGTTAAATCAAAGACTCCATACTATTCACAGTAGCTGCAAAGAAAATAAAATATCTAGGAAGATACTTAACCAATGAAGTCAAAGATTTCTACAAATAGAATTGTAAAACACTGAGAAAAAAACATCACAGATGATACAAACAAATAGAAAAACATATCAAGCTCATAGATCAGTAGAATCAACATTGCTAACATGTCCATACTACCCAGAGTGATTTACAGGTTTAATGCAGTCCCCATCAAGCTACCAATGTCGTTATTTCACAGATTTAGAAAAAATAATTCTATGCTTTGGTAGAAACCAGGGGAAAAAAAGCCTGAGTTATCTAAAACAATCTTAATCACGAGGAGCAAATCTGGAGGCATCACTTCAAACTTTACAAGGCTATAGTAACCAAAACAGTATGGTAGCAGTACAAACATAGATATAGATAGAACAGAACAGAAAATTCAGATACAAAAGCAATCATACACAGCCAACTAATTTTTGACAAAAAGACAAAAGTTTATACTGGGCAAAAGAAGCCGTATTAAAAAATGATGTTGGAAAATTGGATAGCCACATGCCCAAGAATGAAACAGGATCGGGATCCCTATCTCTTACTAGTCACAAAAAAATTTATTCACTAAGAATGAAAGACTTAAATGTAAGGCATGAAACCATAAGAATTCTGAACAAAAATGTTGGAAAAACTCTTGTAGATTTCAGCTGAGGTAAAGAATTTATAAAGACCTTTTTGTCTATCACAACAACAACAAAAATAAATAAATGGAACTTGCTAAATTAAAAATCTTTTGCACAGCCAAGGAAATAATCTCAACAAAGCAAATAGACAACCTACAGAGCAGGAGAAAATACTCTTTGATGAAGGGTTTATACTCATAATCTACAAAGAACACAAGCAAATCCACAAGTAAAAGACAATCCCATCAAAACGTAGATGAATAGACACTTTTCAAAAGAGGATAGACAATTGATCCACAAACATATGAAAAAACTTTCAACATTGTCAGCATCAGGGAAATGCAAATTAAAGCCACAGTGAATATCACCTTAGCCAAATAGAATGGCTTTTATTAAAAATCCAACAAGAGATGCTAATGTGGGTGTAGAGAGAAAGGAACACTTATGCACTGTTACTAGTACTGTAAATTAGTATAATCTCTATGGAAAACAGTATGGAGACTTCTCAAAGAACTAAAAGTATACCTAACATGTGATCCAGCAAACCCATTATTGAGTATTTACCCTAAGGAAAAGAGGGCATTTTTTTCGCCTGAGCTCAAGTGCTTATTGCAATACAATTCAGGGATGCAAAGACGTGGAAACAACCCAAGTTCCCATCAACTCATGAGTGGATTAACAAAATTTAGAATATGTATACTCTGGAATACTGCTTAGTCATAAAGAAGGATAACTAAATGCTTTTTGCTACAGTCTGGATGGAACTGAAGACCATTATCCTAAGGGAAGTTTCTAAAGAATGGAAGAACAAACACCACGTGTATTCACTATTAACTTGGAACGTGATGAGCATGTAAGTGAATACAGGGAAGTAAAACTCGGTGGCAATCAAGCAGTTGGGAGGAGGGGATAGGTGGAAACTTACCTTAAGAGTACAATGAACACTATCTGTGTGACAGGCACACTTATAAGTATGACTCAAGCATTATTAAAGGGATCTATGTAACCAAAAGTATTCGTAACCCCATAACACTTTGAAATAAAAAAAGAAAAAAAATGACAATAATGAGTGCTGACAAGAATAAAAGGTAACAATATTTCATACACCTAGGATTCCACTTTTTGCTCTTGTACATAACCATCAGAAAACACGTAGAAGAGTGTTGTTTATAAAGCCACTGTTCGTAACTGCTAAAAACTGAAACAATCCCAATTCCCATTTATACTGGGAGATAAGAGTCACATATTGACCCAATATTAAATAGAATAATAAAGAGAGTGAATTAGAGAGGAACATATCAATGTGTATGAACCATAGGAATGACGTTGATTGCCAATAAGCAAGACATAAATCAATAATACAGTATAAACTTATCATTTTATAAAATGTAAAAACATGTAAAAACAGCCATTATGTAGTTTCAGCTAGGGTATTCAGGTACCCGCAACAATGTAAAGGAAAGCCAGTTGAAATTCAGAAGAGGTAATACTACTTTTCTTTCATTTTCCCTTCCAGGCTTTATGGAGGAGTGGAAAGTGGGGAACTGGGACTGTGTTGCTGATGTTCTGTTGATTTAGGCGCATGATTTTTTTTTATTGTGCTTTAAAACTTAAATATATAGTGCATGAGGAGATGTAATTTTATTCTTCATTTGTTATATGATAACACATACTAATCTGCTTAATCTTCATTAAATTCTAGGAGTCAATTGTGTGGATTTAATCAACCATTCATTTATCCGCTTTTAATTTCACTACTATGCAGTTAGATTAAAAGAATATTCTTCTCCACACCTCTCCATACCCCAAATAAATCTGTAAGTTCTGCAAAAGCAGAAATTGGCCCCATCTTCATCATTATCTTCTTATCTAGTACAGTGATTGCTACTGCATTTCAGAAAATGTTGAATATATGACTACATACATGATATAGACAGGTGCAAGCCACTGTCTTGAATAAAATTCACCCCCGTACTAAAATGAAAACAAATATTTTGCTGTAGTGAACCAAACATGACATGTATGTAAATATTAATAACACTAATATTCTTTTTAAGAATTGAGCATAAAAATGTAAAAATATATATAAGCCAATAATTACTATCAATTCAAAGGCCACTTCAAGTGCTATTCAATTATTGTTTAATTATCCAATAAAGTAGATAAATTGAATACTAATTTAAATTAATTGCCTAAGAAAAATTTTGCTCAAAGTAAGTTAATATCATTTGATAAAGTAAATTTTATTTTGAACCTTTGTAAAGAAAGGGTTATACAAAACATTTTTTAAAAATAGAAATTTTTTTATTACAAAATCAAGACATGTTTGTTACAATACATACTAACGGTATATACTACTAATAACTTGCTCATTTCTTGCATACATGTACTTTTGAATGTATTAAATACTCAATAATATTAAAAATACAAAAATATAATATAATCTGTTAGAAGTAACCACTGAAGTTAAAGATAAAAATAATGCAATTTCAGAATTTAAAATAGTAGGGGATTTTTCAGCTGACAATAAATGTATATCAAATCTTACATTTTATATATCTATTTACTAACCTGACATCTCCACTTGAATATAACAGGAATAAATTCAAAATTAAGAGAGTCTGTGAAATCTATTTTTTTGTTTGTTTGTTTGTTATTTCTTTGAATAGTTGTTCGGTTGGTTATAATGAAGGTGTGGCCAGTTCTTTCCTTCTAGGCCTTAAAAAAATTGATTGATTCCTTTTAAAGCAATGAAGTGAGAAGCACAAAACAGTTTGGGATTTTCTTAACATACTACCTTTATTATATGTTTCTAATTTTTTCTATGAAATAAACACATATGACTTGCAATGGTTTTTCAGCTTCTACTCTTAATATTTTTTAACTGTCCTTGCTAATATTAAACTATTCCATCCTCTATGGGAAGGTATGGTGAGATTTCTTTGGTCAAGCTCTATATTAAGCTTAGTACCTACTTGGAGAGGGACCATTCCTGACCTTGACCCCATCACCTTTCACAGTAGGCTGACAATGAAGAGTCAATTAGAATAGTTTTTAAAAGCACTGAGAGAAATTATTGAGTATCTTATAGAAACTTCACACAATAGCAACCACACTTCATTTTAAGGCAGAGGAAGAGATATTACTATTGTAAAAGGCTCTCATTTTTATTTTTGTTAAATTAGATATAAATTATCTTTTGGAAAGGATTGTCAGTGCCTGTGTACCTCCTGCTAGGGGCAATGGATAGTGTTTATGTGATATTAATTCTTTTTCTTCCCAATAGAAGGGAGAACAATGGCAAACCTTCATGTACAAATTCCTTAGCCAAAGGGAAGAGTTGTCTCTAAGCATCTCTTGTATAACACTGGCCCCAAAGAAATTCTTAGTTCTTGTCTTGCAAGTTGCCAAATTCTATTGGCAAGAAGTGCTTTCTATTGTCCCATTAATATACACTTCCAGCCATCCATTTTTCTTCACCTCTATTTTCTCTCTAGTCTGTTGTATTATCATCATTTTCACTCCTTGGAACATGGTGACAGCCTCCTAATTGATCTCCTTTCTTCTGTGGAAATGTGTTTTCCACATAGCAATCAGAGTAATTTTTATAGTGTCCTTTTTTTTTTTTTTAAAGACAGAGTCTCAAGCTGTCACCCTGGGTAGAGTGCCATGGTGTCACAACTCAGAGCAACCTCTAACTCTTGGGCTTAAGCGATTCTCTTGCCTCAGCCTCCCTCCCAAGTAGCTGAGACTACAGGTGCCCACCACAAATGCCCAGCTATTTTTTGGTTGTAGTTGTCATTGTTGTTTGGCAGGCCCAGGCTGGCATCAAACCCACCATCTCCAGTGTATGTGGCTGGCGCCCTAGCCACTGAGGTACAGGTGCCAAGCCTATAGTATCCTTTTATCATTATGACAATAATACATATAGAAAAGTGATTTTTCATTCCTCGTTCAGAACTCTATCTCCATTCCCCAGAATTATTTCTTATATACCCTTTCAGAAGCTGTCCGTTCATATATATAGGTATTTATGTGCATACATATTCCCTTTTTCCCTAAATAAGAACACACTACAAACATTACTCTGTTCTTTAATGTTCTCAATAATAATCACTAGAGAATTCTCATATCTACTCATAACTACAGGATCTACTTCTCTCCATTTAATAGCTACATAATATTTCACTTTCTGGGTGTTTCATAATTTGTTTACATTCCCATGACGATGGTTTTGTTGGTTGTAGTTTTTTTGCCAGGAACAAATAACCCTGCAATTAAAATATCATTCTCTGCATATTTGAACACATATGCAAGTGTATCTATAGGATAAACTCCTAACAGTGGAAAAATAAGTGTTTTTAAACACAAAATCCATACTGACCATGAACCAAATTCCAAAGAGGGGACACCCGTTCTCTTTTCATCACCATCCACAGTATAAGAGAGAAAGATTTTCTGAAAACTCCCCACCAAGGGATATTATCAGTTTTTCAAATCTTGCTACTCATATGTGTAGAAATTGAAAATATTAAATTATGAATAAGTATGAGCAATCTTTCATGCTTTTAAGATTTTCATATTTCTTTGTCTGTGTTTCAATCTTTGGTTACTTTTCTTTTGGCTTTGCAGTGGGTTTTTACTGATTCCCTCTGTCCTATTGTGTTGGATACAGAAATTAAAGCTTGTATTTCATCAAATATATCAGCCCTTTACTTCTGGTTTTGTGAAAAGTTTTAAGGCTTTTCCTATTCAAAGATATTTTTAACGTTCATATCATCTTCCTGTGTTATAGTTTTCTTTTATTTCTTATATGAAGGTCTTTAACTCCGCTAGACTTCATTTTACTATAGGGATGTATCTAAGAGGAAAAGAGTGGGGCTTCATTTTAGTCGACAGAGAGGTAACTCGGGGATAATGAAAGAGAAATTGGCCTCAGCTGGTTGAACATGTAAATGGGAAGGGAGATGAAGTGAGGATGGCAGAGTTAGTAGGAAGAGAAAGGTATAACAGAGCAGGATCATACTTTGATGTAGTGGAGACATCACACTTTGATGTGATGAAGACATCTCTAACTACCTTTTCATTACAGGACCCTGGCTTAACTGACTAGCAGTCCCACCATAATACAGCATTTCAGATCTCACTGTGTGTTGTATTGTGATGTTAATTTCATGCACCATTTCCTCTCAGAAAACTAAGGGTATAATCAATAAATTCATGGGAACATGCAAAAAAGCCTTTACTGAACTAAATATATTTAGATTCTTCCAAAATTAAATACCCTACATATATAAAACAGCACCTCATTTTTTGGCAGGCCCAAGAGCATATTCTAAGTAATTATTTTGAAAAGTGAATACGTAAACCCTTCAGAGTATGTCCGTTTTCATAGTTTCTTGCTTTTTAAAATGGAATATGTAGTATTCAATGATAACTTTAGTGGCTAATATTTGCAATGGTTTTAATCTTTTCACATTCTTCACTTCTTTTGCTATTGATGAGTTTATTGCGCTGTGACTAATTTGTCGGAATCTTACTGAACACCCCAATTCTTGGTTAAGAATTTGGGATTAGCCCTCATCTCCTAGAGAGTGATGTGGGTGACTCTCCATGTACCTGAGACTGTACGGAGGCCTCACCAAGGCCCTGACCACAGCTCAGTTCCGGATGAGTGAGGCTGCCACGAATCTAACCTTAATGCAAGTGGAGTGTCATTGTGACATGTCATCAAATTCTGTCCTTCTCCAACTTGCTTCTTTTTTTGTTTTTTAACCAAAACTGGTATACATGTATAGGTTCTCTAATCAGCATCAATCCAACAACAAATACTCTATAAAAAGTGCTTTGTAATAATGGAACTGTAAACTCACTGAACTGAAGACAGTCCCACACTGAGGACTGTAACTTTTGTTACATTTTCACTGACTGGTTAAACATTGATTACTCAGTTTTTAGTTTTTTTGCAACAAAGCACTTTTCATTGTTTTGCCCTTTCATGGAAATATTTCACTAGCCTCTCACTGAAACTTTAATCACGGCTGCATAGGTTCCACCTATGCTCAGTTTAATACTGAGCTAGAATTCAATCACGTCTTAATTACAACACCCAACCACTAATTAATTAATTGAGTATTGAGTATCTGGGTGTTATGCACTTATAATTTTGAGAGGTAAAATTAGAAATTGAAATAGATAATGCAAAGTTATTATCTTGGAGCTTTTTTTCAACTCTTTGTAATATCTGTTTCCTCTTGATTCTCTTCTTAATATATAAACACCGGAAAATTAAGCTTATTTGCAGTTCCTGTCAAAGCATGCAAATTCATGTTATTATTTTACTCCAAATAAAGGTTCTATGAAATCCTGAACCTAAAAACTATCTCCATTCTTAACTGTTTGACTGAATGATTAAACCAATTCACAGAGAACATGGAGGCATAGAACCTGGCATGTAGTCTGGTCATAATTTTATAATTCATTGTGCTGACCTTAGAAAGTCCTGATAAAGGCAACCCTTAGAGTAAAAACCTTTTGGAGAATGCCTAATTTTTTGGATAATGCCTAATGTTATCCAGACATTGTACTAAGCACTTCATGTAAAATCTCATTAATTCTCAGACCAGCATTTTCAAATCTTTAATCCATTGCCCAGTTAACCTGTAAAGTTCATACTGGTAATGGGAAATAATAAGATATGACTGCCTTCAATGTTCTTTTTTATTCTATTTTAGTATTTTGAAATATATGGCCTTTGGTAAAGTTTACACAATGTTTCTGTTCACAATTTCTGACCACTACCCAGTCAAAACAGATTGTCAGAGGATGAAGGGACCACAGCATTTCTAGAAATGCTTTTCTAGTTGTCTAGACATCATGAAAATTTCAAATTCAGGTCCAGGAGAAGTACTGGAGACTCCATTTAAAATCAGGATAATTCAGCATCAGATCAAGATATTTCATATGGCTCTAAGTAATCAAGGTCAATTATGATCAAGTCACATAGAGTCAAAGTTAGACCAGACCATCACAATCACTTATTGCAACATATTGTTGGCCTTTATTTCCAACTTTTCAGTTTACTGTGAAAAATGGGGGCTTCTACAGTCAAGTATCCACACATGGAAAGAAATATTCTAGAAAATGCATATTGATATTTCTTGTGACTTTCTTTATGTGACTTATGACGATCACTCTGACACAGACCATAAACTTCCTAAGGTAATAAAAAATGATAAAATTAACGTAAAACCAATAATCTGTGGCTTAAAGTTTGAGGGAAAATAACTATCAGAATGACAAAACTGAACTGAGTTAATAGTTAATAGTCAAAGTAATTTTGCTTTGCCACAATAAAGTATTAGAAAGCATTTTTTGGCTTCTCTGCTGTGATAGATTGTAAAACATCCTTAATTTATGATCTCTTTCTATATCCATACCCTTGACAATGTGCTTAGCAGTTCTTCCTATCAAGAAGTGATATTTTCACCCTTAAGTCTGGGTGATTGTTAGTTTTAGCATTATTATGCAGTAGAATCAATTTGTGCCCATTCCAAGACCAAGCCTTAAGAAGCATGCCACAGACCCATTGCTCTCTTAAATCTCCGTATAGTCATTATATGAACCAGCACTGGCCAGCTTACTGGACAGTGACAAGACCCTTGGAACAGAAGTGAGTTGTCCTCATCGAGGCCATGTTTAATTATTTGAATGTCAGAAGAAGCAGCAGCAGTCTGAAAAACGTATTTAAGCCTCAGTGAAACAAGAACTGCTCATCTGAGTCTAGTCCAGATTGCCCACCTGCAGAATTGTGAGCTAAGGAAGACTTTGGTGTTTTGTAGTAGTAGTTTGTGACATGGTATTAGCTAACTAAGAAATCACAGTTAGCTAAAGTCTGATAGGCTGATGCCACCAGCTTTGTTTTTATTACTAATAACTGCCTTAGCTATATAGGATTTTTTCTGGATTTTGATATAAAAATCAAGATGTTTGAAAGAGAAAAGAGAACTTTGTGTTTGACACATAAAGAAACTCCTGGTTTTCCTCTTTCCTCCACACAAAGCCTCCTCAATGTCAGCCCTGGAACACACAGCTAGGGAAGCAGCAATGGCCGGAAACCTCCCACTTACCCAGCACAGCACATAGTCCTTCATGATCAGACAGGCCCAGCCCCACTCAAGAAAAGAGAAGGTTAGTGGCCGGGTGTGGTGGCTCACACCTGTAATCGTAACACTGTGGGAGGCCGAGGGAGGTGGATTGCTTGAGCACAGGAATTTGAGACCAGCCTAAACAAAAGCAAAGCAAGACCCTGGAGCAAAAGCAAAGCACGATAAAATTTTATCTTTACTAAAATTAGAAAAACTGAGGCAAGAGAATTGCTTGAACCCCAGAGCTTGAGGTTGCTGTGAGCCATGATGCCTTAGTGCTCTACTCAGAGCACCAGAGTGAGACTCTGTGTCAATAAAAAAGAAGGTTAAAATTCAATAGTGGAATTTGGAGTCTAATCAGCCACCCTGGTCTCTCATGTAACATCATGGTGCTCAGAATAATAATCTCTGCCTGAGTTATCTAACCTGGCTGCTTGCACTACCCCATAAATCTATGGAGTGATTAAATTGCACAACCTTCCTCCTCTTTGTTGGCTAGATAAACATCTTAGGAGAAATCATTCACCTAGCTAATTCTGAGAGTACCGTATGAAATAAACAAAGCTTCCCGCTGAGGCTGTGCAATATGGTGAAAGTTCTTGTCTGAGATTTGGGATCTGGGTTCTCTCTGTCTTCGTTTTGCAAGTGGTGGCAGTGACATGAATTACTAATGTGCTAGGAAGCTCGAAGGAATACCTTTCATGAGAGCCGCTTCTTCCATACCATTCCATACCATATTTGGACTGCTCTGCAATTTCATATTCCTGACACCACCACAATCTCATCTTCTTGTTCTTAGTGACACCCGCCCCTGCTATGAATCTTTTACCCTGTGCCCCTGCAACCTGTTTACATGAAGAATTGCATTATCTTTTTCACTGGTCCCAGGAGCCACAGAAGCACCATATCTACTGCTTTGTCTCTTCCTGACAACTTTTCCCCATCCCGAAATGACCTTGACACACCATGATCAGGGCCAGAGTATGGTTCTTGTCATAGAGTCCATGATTTAGCCATCACAGTTGTCATTGCTGTCAGAGTCCCCACCCCATTTGCCAGTTACATAAGAGGCCACATAAACGTCTGCTCTGTAAGCACAAGCTTTTATTAACCAGAGACGGCAAGAGAGGCCAAGTGAGCAAGAGGTCCATCCCAGGACCATGTCCCCAGGGTGGGTGAGGGGTGACCACAGCTCAGCTCTCTGCCTGTCTGCAGCCTTCAGTGCTGAGAAGAACATGTTATGTTTTCAGCCTGAAGAGGCTAAAGAAAACCAGCCCTTTCAAAATAAGAATTCCCCCGCTGTTTGTTTCCCTTTGGAACACAATAAGAACAGACTAAGGACATGAGTCTGAGCTGTCAACGCTTCCTACCAGCTTCCACAGCACTTTTCATTTGCCAGAAGGAAAAAAAAAGTGTCTCAAGTTAAATAAGGGCTTAATGACTAGTCAAAATAATTGTTTAGCTTGGATATAAGTACTTAGGTAAATAGATGATTGCCTGAGACCCTGGGCCAGCAAAAGCAGCGGCAGGACACCGCCTGTTCTGTCCCTCGGACAACAGCCCAGTGGCCTCTTGCTTCTCCTCCAAGGACTGTTGTTAGAGAATTATTTCTCTCCACCAGAATATTAAAGCAGTAGCAAAGGGCCTCGACAAAGCAGGGAGAAGTAAAGAGAACATTCTACATTAGAAATACGTGCTTAAAACATTAATCTTGCTACATTAGAGCTTCAATTAAATAGCATGTTCATGATATGGAGTGTTTGTTTTGTTTATATTTAACTTTTCTCATGTAGACAAATTTCTAAGATATATTGTTAGCCCACTTACAATTGTCCTGCTTCTTGCCTTGCTAACATGATTTAATCCTTTTGAAAACAATTATTTACTACACCAAAGGGCCATCACTGGATTTATGAGTAATCAGCCTGTCAGAGTGAGATTGTAGTTACAATGTAAGTATGAAACTGGCTCCATGTTTACTGTTATTGCTACTGATTTTTGTTTTGTTTGTTTAGGTATCTTTGCCATCAATTTGTTTTGTTGTTATGTTGCATGAAAATTCTGCTTCACTGAGAGCTTGAATAAGTTGGATGCCAGCTAATTACAGTTCTGTTAAATATTTTTGATAATTGCTTTCCATTTCTTACTGGAAGTAATATATGCCTTGCTGATTCAGAACAGCATTTGGTTGTCTTGCTCATGCAGCCCATTTCCACTGAACTGCTTTTTTTGCTTTTTTTTTTTTTTAAGACAGAGTCTCAGTTTGTCACCCTCGATAGAGTGCTGTGGCGTCACAGGTCACAGCAACCTCAAACTCTTGGGTTTAAGTGATTCTCTTGCCTCAGCCTCCCGAGTAGCTGGGACTACAGGTGCCCGCCACAAAAGCCCGGCTATTTTTTAGTTGTAATTGTCATTGTTGTTTGGCAGGCCTGGGCTGCATTCGAACCCGCCAGCTCCAGTGTATGTGGCTGGCTCCCTAGTCACTGAGCTACAGGCGCTGAGCCCACTGAACTGCTTTTTGAATAAACAATATCCATCTGATCAAACTTTGAATTCACTAGGGGGGTGGTTACCCCGGATATTCAGTTTCTGAAAACCATGATAACTATATATTTTGTTTATTGGCAAATAACAATAAACACTTGTAACCTAATTTGCACTTGTTAGGTAGAATCCCTCTTATAATCATGTCCCACCCCAAAACATGTGTATACACCCTAACATTGTGCCCATTAAATGGGGGCACACCAATCTCTCTCTCTCTCCTCTCCCTGATCCCTCCGCCTTGAATTGAGTTGAGTTTTTCTCCTATGTGGATGTGTATTAGATTTTCTGCTGGCTTCATGTTAGTACCCCGTATGTTGGATTCTTGCTTCTCCATTTTTGTGATACTTTTTGTTTCAGCTCCATTCAGGTTAATACAAAAGATGTAAAGTCTCCATCTTTTTTATGGCTATGATGCTTACCTCTTTAAACACATTTTTATACTGATAATATAGGACCATTAAAAACATGGAGTTTTGGAGTCAGTTCTGAGTTTAAGCACAAGCTCAGCACGTGCTAGTTCTATGACTGAACCAATTAACAAATTTGCGTGGGCTATAGTTTGCTCGTCTGTGAAATGGTTTAAGAAGAATAATAATAATACCTGCTTTGGGTTGTTGGGTTGATGATGTGAGATAATGCATGTAAAATGCTCAGCACGGAGTGTTTAATAAGCGTTAACTATCATTATTTTCACACATTTTATAATTTCCTCACAACAATCTTGTGAGGTAGGCAAAATTACTAACATTATGCGATTTAAATATTACGACAGTTCAACCTCAAAGTGGTTAATGATTCATCCAAAGATGGCAAAGTGCTGCTGATCTCTCACAACGCACGAGTCCCTCAGGCACCGCCCTCCCTTTGTCCCCCTGCCACGTACTGCTATCTCCTCATTGCCCAGATCTAAAGTCTTACATGATGACAGTTTCTGCCCCAGCCTCACAGGCGGACAACAGCAATAAAGCCTGGTAGAGGCCTTAAATCTACATCAACATTATACACACATTTTCTGGGGAGATTGCACTGTCGTAACTGCAAAGTCAATTTAGTAACACTAATGGGGAAGTAATTTCCAAAAGGTGGGCCTGAAACCCCTGGGAGAAGCAAAGGGATGAGAGCAGCAGGTCATCAAATCTGCATGTCCAGTCAGCTGTGTAGGGAAACAGGCTCGGCTGTGCATTGTTCTTTAAGTATATGTCTATCTTACCATCAACGTCAGATATAAATTCATTCAAAGTCAGTGAATGTGTAATGTCATTTTAACATGCTGGACTTTCTCAATTGATATGAAAAGTACAATTTCTCTTTTAGGGGTGGGGGGAATCTAAAAAAAATTTATTTTTTCATTTTGAAAACCAGGTCTACACACTCTATAAGCTTAGAAAACAATGGTACTGAGGAGAGAGCTGGCCTATGAAGTCTAATACTCCAGATTTAAGTGCTAGCCCTGCTAATTATAAGCTTAACACATCATAAACTCAGGCAGCTCAGTTATAGTCCATAGATACTTCCTATCTCAGGCCTTCAAGGGGCCCCAGTCCTTAGCCGGGACCAAGGCTGAATAGCAATCCTTCAAAACAAATTCTTCTGTGGGCCTCAATTTTCTCACTTATAAAGTCAGAAAAATAATAGCAGCTCTCTTCACTAGGCTATTATGAGGATCCATGAGAGAATCAAGAAAATAAATATACTGTGATGTTTGTGAAAGTGCTTTGTGAATCCCTTAGAGCTTACAGACACGGGGTTTTCAAGACAACTAACAGTCCTGGAGAAGAAAATGCTTCAACTCTTCTCTCTGCCTTTCCTATAACTAGTGACCATCTCCCCACCATGGACTTATCAAAATACATAAATTAATTTTTTAAGAAAGCTGACTGTAAATGCAGAATACAAACGTCTTCATACAATAACTAATAAAATGCCATGAAGGCTATGTTAAACAGTTTGATGAAAATATTTAAGATTGTATATGAAACCAGCACATTGTACCCCATGATTGCATTAATATAAACAGCTGTGATTTAATAAAAAAAAAAAAAAAAGCTGACTGTGTTCCCTTCTTTGATGTCTATTTATATTCATTTTTCTAAAACTACTTTTCCATCTCTTTCTCCCACTTGGCTTTTTCTCTTTCATCTGTAAACTGTAACATCCTTTAATACCAATATGGCAATATATCAGATCATATGAGATATTAAATAAGGTACTAATATAAAAGTCAAAGCAGGGGATAGCCCAAGAGCTCACAGATGGTCCTTTACAACCCCAAGTTCACTCAAGGCCCATCCATGAGGGACATTATCACCCTTATCTATTGCAGGGGTCCCAGCCATGTGAATCTCACCCTGGCCCCTTACCCCTGGGAAGGAGAGAAACACTGTTGCTCTCCCCACTCCCAGTGCTGCCTGAGTTCTGGGAAAAAGTGGTTTATGACCATGGAGCCATTACTGGCAGAATTGAAATCTTCCCTGACTCAGTTCTTCCAGAAATATATTAGGTCTCATGTATTTTTAACTCTGCTTTGATTCCCTATTATGTGTAATAACTGGTGAATATGGTCTTTATATCTACTCTTGTCAACAGAAGACATTCACTTAGAGTCTACTAAGTACCAGGCAATATACAAAGTGCTGTGGAGAAATGCAATTAACATGACATACGTGATCCCTGCTTTGCAGTTTAGAAGTAAATAAACCAGCCTTTATTTCCAGGCAGCAAGTATTATTTTAGGATCTGTGACGATGACACTTCAAAGATCTTATCTTCATTTTATAAATGAGGCAAAAGAGGCTCAGAAATAAATTTGCCAAGACCGCATAGCTAGCAAGCGTCAGAGCCAGGTTGCTCCAAAGCCTACATTGTTCTAAAGTCCATGCCCTTTTCAGTATTTCATTACCTCCCTTAATCGGGAAGGCAGAACAGACACCAAAAAAAGAAAAATGAACACAGAAGTGAAGGAAAAACTACAAACAAATAAGTATTAGAAACTCTCCAGACTGTCCTATGCCTGAGTGGCTAAAGCACCTGGAAAAAGGCTAGCCTTCAAACAGATTCTACAATGATACAACCTGGAGAAAGGGAAACCAGATGGCAGTCAGGAAACAATTGTGCTGGAACCAGGAGAAATGACACTCCAGTTGATACAATCTTATAAGACAAAAGTTACATTCTCAACGCACCATTTGTCCCTCCACATTCAGACGGCTTCATTTTGATGGCTTGGGAAAGTATAAAAAGACTATGGAAACTTTGCAAGTTGTTGTGATCTTCACAGACCCATCTTCCAGGCAAATATAAGAGAGCAGTGGTTCATTTGTTATCACATGGCCAAGTTCATTGCCCTCAGCATTAATCAAATTCCCTTCACACATAGCAGTCTCTTCAGTGAGGGGAAAGGCGATCGTCTTTCTCTGGACATCTGGTGTTGGCTTCATTGACATAACTGGTTAAGAGGATTTACAGGGGAAAAGCGAATACACTTGGCAATGCCTTCAAACATTTGTTTGGATTTTCTGTTTTCTAGGAGATGCACGATTAACGGGTCAGACGGGGGTCCCTGCTGAACGCCGAGGCTCCTACCCATTCATTGACTTCCGCCTACTTAACAGTGAGTAATCAAGTGTACCTGGAAAGGAACAAACGTTCTCTTCAAAAAGAAAAAAAATACATATCCTCATTTCCCTCTGAACTTCAAAACCTTCCCGGGTCTGCCTTCCTTCCCACGTCTCTCTCCTGCCAACTGGAACTTAACCCTTTATCTTTGAATTTCCTCAGGAGTGAAGTAAGTCTGGCCCAGCCCTGCCTCTCTAAGCGTTTGTGAGGGTCAAATCATATCAGCTTTACAAATGTAAATCTTAAAGGCTCTGAAACCCTCTTCAAGAAAGCTGTCATGTTCATTTTCCTGCACATTCTCTCCACTTCAGCCAGGACTAGATTAGATGAGATTCTATTTTATTTTTCAAACGCCACAGAGAAACCTCACCCGCACTGCCCGTAGTAACCCACCCATTGTCTAATTCTCAGTTCTTTGTCTAATCTAAATCCTTGAGGTCTATTCTTGCATTCCTGGTAAAATTCTTCACCATGGCGAAGTTCTTTTCCTCTGCACTTCCTGCTTTCTCCTTTATCACTAGCTTTATGCAAGTTCATGTACTTCTCCCTTTCCCCTCATGTATCGGTCCTCACTGGGAGGTTTTCTCAACCTTTGGTTCATTATTCTCTTTATCTTAGGTTCCTCTGGAAACCTAAATCAGAGACCAGTCATCCGTCCAGATTTCATATCTCCTAACTATCATAATCATCCTCCACTGTGGCCTTGTGGGGAAGGTGGGGAGAAAGTGGTTAAATTTCCCATTCTGCTCTGAGGTTCTCAGTGTTTGGTTCTCACATCCACTTCCCATCTATAAATTTCAAAGGGTTGGATTGCGCCCACAGAACATTACTTTCTTTTGACATACGCAAACTTAGCTAAAGAGGTAATATCAGTTGCTTCAATTCTTAGAAATTACTAGGAGAAACTAGAACTTGCTATTTTCTGATCCTTGAATCATCGAAAGACCAATAGGTGACGGACCTGTTTGTATTTCTCCTGACTTGTGAAACTCCAGTATCAACGTGCAACATCTGTTTCTTCAGTTCTTTCTGGGACACAAAGAATTGGAGTAACTCTTTCCCTATTAGAGACCAGCCCTGCCCCCACCCAGATCCCAAAAATGCTTTATAGAATGCAGAACTGAGTCATGAGACCAGGGCAATATTGGATACAGCCTGCAGATACAATCAATGATGCCTGTGACCTTTCCTCTGTGACCTTGAATGGGCTGGTCCAGCTACCTATAGAAATCACACCTTTGACAGTCTCTAAACCAAATGGATTTCTTGGTCCCAGGCATGTGGTTCACGGTTTCACATAGACCAGAATTTTCCATCCTGTTAGTTGGAGGAGGAAAATAACAAAAAGTCTCTTTGCAGTCATAGATGAGAGATCATTTTATGGTTTCTGATATAAACCATGAATACATTAAGAAAATAGGAGATAGTCCACTTTGTAATGCAAAGTTCCAAATGCAAAAAACTTAATCCCACCGTCAATAAGCAATGTCATTACTAATGGTGGTTATCTTTGCAGATAGAACAATAAAATGCTTAACTCTTCAGCTTAGGCTCCTGTAACACTTCTTTTTTTTTTTTTTTACAGTTTTTTCTTTTACTTTTGTAATATTAAAAACAACACGAAATAAATAAAAACTTAAAGAGAAACTTATTGCAGATAATATTTCACTGTCATATTATTCCTCTGTACCAGATCATCTGCAAGTAGCTGCCCTGGTGTCCCTCCTCTGCTGAAGTCCTGCAGAATGTCCCAGTGCCCAGGCTCACCCCAGCCTCCCTCCCTAGCCCCATGCTGTCTGCTTCCCTCCCCCCACTCTCACCTGTTGCTCCCACCCAGGAAGTGACAATGTTGGCCATTCATCCCGAAATTCCCTTTTTGTTCTTCTCAGCACTCCGTTCTGGATAACTCTTTCGCTCATGTCTCTGAATTTATAAAAAAAAAAATGCTAAGGCAATGTTAATTTGCCTTCATTGTATTTTGCTTTATAAGCAGTCTCAGTTTTTTTCCTATATGCATAAAACACATCCCTAAAGAGACTATCAGATCCTAAAGACGGCGTCTTTATAGTCATTGAACACTCAGTAACTATAGTTAATCTACCATTAACCAATCAAAGGGTCTCCTCAAAAAGATTATATTAAATAACTATGAACGTAGATGGTCCTCTGTATTTAACTGAACAGCACAATTTGGACTGAAGACTTCTAAGACTGTCCTTTATTTGTGGTACTACCTACCCCTCTGTAATGGCCCACACACCCTGTTAGTGAATTGAAACTAGAGCCAGTAACACTGCTGTGGTTACCTTCCATAATTCCTCACTCAGTCTGCAATGACAGCAGCCTGTGACCAGGCGGCAGTAGCATGGGGACATCTATGTTACATATAGTCATGTAAGACGTACTTCACGGACCAGATCTCACACTACTTTCCCTACTGTCTATTTAATTCTCTTTAATCTCGTCCTTGTTGTAGTTTGCTTGAGTTGTTAGTGTTCACTTTCTGCCTAAAGGGAAACAGTGGGGAACATTTGGGGATTTTCTCCTAAAACGTTTATCCTTACCAACTGATTCCAATTCTGTGCTCTAAGTTCTAAACCAGTTTAAAGTGATTCTTTATATCGCTTCACTTAATTTTGAGTCAATTTTTTCCAAGGTTGGGCACAGACCCGAGACTTCGTTTCCTTGGGTTCTTGTAGTTTGGCTCTCTTTCCCAAGAGATAAACCATATATAGAAAAAAATCGAATTATCATAGTCTCTATTCCCCAGTTCTGCATCCCAGCAGCCTTCCTTCTAAAATGCCTGTGATACCCACACAACTGCCATTCTCTATGCAGGGGGCCCCCGCTGTTTACCCTCTGCTACTCACTTCCGTATGTGCTTTGGGTCACGGTAACATGCATAAGCAAAAATTTACATTAAATAGTAAAGCCCACTGCATTTCTCCACCAGCCCCATTAGTCACAGCAGGACATGGGGCATCAGAATTAAGGTCTAAAATAACTTGTCTTCTATAAGGACAAAGTTTCTAGATATTAAAATAGGTAAGTAGAACAGGGGTTAATAAATGAAAAGCCCATACACCAAATATATTCCCCTGCCCCTGCCTGTTTTGATAAACAAAATTTTATTGGGACACTGCCATGACAATTTTTTTATACAACAGCTACAGCTGCTTTGTAGTCCACAAAGCCAAAACACTTACCAGTTTACACTTTACAGAACAGGGTTGCCAACTCTTAACTTAGATTTTTTTTAACAGATTTAAGAGGTTTTGTAACATCTCTAGAGTCACCTTCAGTCCAGTCTATTTTCCTTTGTTAATGTCATTCTTTTACTTTTCAATTCCCAGAGCCATTACTTTACTTTCAAGAGTGAACTCACATTAACTAAACTTACATGAAACAGAAGTATAAACAGAAAGGGAACCTCTATTGTTAATCTGCGTTTAAAATTCCAAATTGAAATTATAATTTGCAATTGTACAAACATCCTTCTGGAAGAGATGTCACGTTATACATATTTGGGGTGGGGCAGAAGGAGAGCTCAGTATGACCATGCTCGTGTGTCTATTATCTATGTATAAGGCAACTATACATACTTGGTCTGCCTGGCACAGTCTTAGTTTGCACTTGTTGTTCAGGGATACTTAATAATAGCACCTCTTTTACTCCCAAAAGGTCTGAGTTTAGACACTAAATTACAAGGCCAACTGTTTATGTAAATTTTCCTACAAAAGATCACTTCAATATAATGCCTCTCAAAGATCACATGTAGGATCATTGAATAAGATTAAAAGCTCTATTATAGGGCAGCGCCTGTGGCTCAAAGGAGTAGGGCACTGGCCCCATATGCCGGAGGTGGTGGGTTCAAACCCAGCCCCAGCCAAAAACTAAAAAAAAAAAAGCTCTATTACACAACACAGTGACTATAGTTAATAGCTAGTCTATTATACTATATACTTCAAGATCACTAAGAGAATAAATTTTAAGTGTTCTCACCACAAAAAATAATTACATGAGGTTATGCGTATGTTATTTAAAGTTTAGTTAGCCATTCCACAATGTTTACACATTTTAAAACACCATTTATCCACCATAAATATGTATAACTTTTATTTATCCGTTAAATAACAATAATAATAAATCATATGGATTCCAGGAAAATCCTGCTCTTAAGAGATCCATTGAGATCAATAGAAATATGTAAGGCAGGTAATTCACTAAAAGCCAATTTTATTTCCTGCTTCTATTTTATACGATTTAGAAGAAAGGCATCTCTATGAGTTGCCAGAAGCTTCTCTGGATAAGTAGCTGGAAACTGGCTTTGGCACCATTGTGTGGGACACAGAAAACACAGACCTTTAAAGACGAGAGTTATAAGTTATCTTTACACCTAAACCCAGAGGGGCAGAACAGAGGGAGAGATGAGGGGACCATTATTTTTATTCCAGACGATGTACTAACACAAAGAGCTAGAGAGGGCAGGAGCAATGGAAATGGAATAGCCCTATTATCCCACAGCCTATTTCCTATAGATTTATTTCATTTACTAACTCTGTTTGGGGGGAAATAAAAAAGGCAAAAAAACTGTAGAAAAGAGTGCTCAGGGATGTGTGGACACAGAGGTGACAGTCACAGAATTACAAGCCCTCCAGCTCTGGCTCCTGATTTAATGTAATCAGTAGCCTGAGTAGATAACGACTAGGTTGAGATGTTCCCGTGGCAACCATCTCAGAGCAACACAAAGTGATTTCCACGCTCACTCAGCAGAGGAAGTGACACACCAACAAGGCACTTGAGGGGAGGAAACAGCTTCAGCCAGAGGTTTTCGGGCAGTAACAGCTGCCCCAGAGAACTGGGAGCTGCGGAGCAGACCCCGGGCTCTGCGGTAGTAGGTTAATTGGCTATTTGGCTTTTCCTGCCTGTCAATTTGCTAATCTTGACCTTTAAACCTCTATTCCTCCAGACTTGCCTTCCTTGTCAGGGTCACTTTAGCAGGTATGAGGTCATTTTAGTAGAGCAACAAAAATATTTCCCTTTGCTTATTATTTCCGAAATAGAACCAATATATACAAACATATATGTATATATGTTAACCTTTTAATGAGAGAGAAATGACTCAGAAACTCAGGTGCTTTTTTAAAAACTGCCGTCTAAAACATATTACACCCTGCAGCCATTCTTTCTTAGAAATACAAAATATGTTCAACGAAGGACTATTGACCAAAAGCCACTCAGGATGTTGAAAATCATCTGGCATTAAATGATATCCTCACCTCAAGAAATGGAGGGACAGGCCCTGGGGTGGTGGCCCACGCCTGTAATCCCAGCACTTTGGGAGGCCAAGGCAGGTGGATTGCCTGAGCTCACAGGTTTGAGACCTGTCTAAAAAAGCGAGAGACCCCGTCCCTAAAAATAGCCGGGCGTTGTGGTGGGTGCCTGTAATCTCAGCTCCTCGAGAGCCAGAGGCAAGAGAATTGCTTGAGCCCAAGAGTTTGAGGTTGAGGTTGCTGTGAGCAATGACAGTAGAGCACTCTACAGAGGGCGACATAATAAGACTCTGTCTCACCAAAAAAAAAAAAAAAATGGAGGGACAGTTTGCTTATAAACTCCTTTTCCTAAGACAGAATTCTTAGCAGATGGTTACAACTTTTCAGTAACCTTAAAGAAACTCTTTTAATGTCACCTGAAGAACCGTACAAAATGCAAAGAACCCCTGAACTGAAATGGCACGGGAGGATCTGAATTCAGAGGCTGTTACCCTGTCCCCCCAAACCCTGACCCCACTCTCCATGCAGAGAAAGGAGCCATCCACAGGGACTGGTTCAGACTTTGCCCCACCCTTATGAGCACCAAGGTAACACCCCCACAATTTCAAAGTTCAAGACTTACTATCTAGCTACTTACAGCTAGGTACTCTAAGAGAAAGGCACGGCGCTGGCTGTGGTCGTGTGTTCTCTGGCTCAGCTGGTCCATGCTCCATGATGTGTGCTCAGGCTTCTGACTACAAGCTCCCTGCACTTCAGCCACAGAAATGCCAGACCAGCAGGAGGCTTAGCCGCGGAAATGCCGGTAGATTACAGAAGACAGAGTTGACTCTGTCCTGACAGTTTCACTCACACCCTGTCATTGTCCCTTCAATGTGCCTCCATGGAGCACCTGCTATGGTAGGCAGAGTGGCCAAGACCTGGAGATACAAAGACGAATGAGTCATAGCCACCGTCCTTGAGGAATTTACAGAGATATAAGAAAATATAAGCAAATAAATTTTGATAGGGTGTGATATAGCTAATAATGCATGCACTTATGGTAACAGAATATATAATATAAATATATGCATACATAGGAGTCAGAGGTGCTAACGTAGGGAATATTTAACTCTGTCTTGGAAAATTAAGTAAGGCTTCCTGGAAGTGTCAAAACACAGCAGTGATGGAAGCAACAGTGATGATGTAAGGAGGGCTGCATGCCTCCCATGTAAGACCAACTGAGAGCCATTCTAAAATACACCTCAAGACTTAATAAGCCAGGAAAGATTTGTCAACAATTCTACTCAGCTAGATAAAAATGTTATTGAAAGATGAAGTATTCAAGTAGGATCCAAGCAGAGAAGTCAGGAAAGATCAATCAAAATATCTAAGAAAAGCCATATTCCCAAAGAAACAGCTTTCACCTTCTAAAGCTTAGAGCCGAAAACAGCCACTGCCTTTCATTAACCTGGCTGACATCATTTGAAGGATTTACTTTTTATCTGAGTGACAAAACATTGAAAATTGAGTCAAAGAGCCCAACATGTCCTCTGAGTTATCATTCATCCATTCAACAAACAAAACAGCCACTCTGTTCACCACAGAACACCACAGAGTGGCCTTCAGCCACTCTGAAGACCACAGAGCCAAGGTGCCCTGAGCACACCAACAACCACGGGCCTGAGATAGCCGTTTCCAAGATGACTAGAGACCAAGGTCTACCAGAGACATGAGACAAAACTATCTGAACAATTCTGTTTAAGTCCACTGGGATTGGGGAGCTATGGGGAGAAACCTACTGTATACCATTCCTTGGTGGGAGGCTGTAAGGACTAGAGACCTTCTACCCTCAAAAAAGGATCAATCGCATTACATGGGCAAGACAAATACTTTGTGGGGTTGACTGACTAAACCATTGCCTGAAAGTAAGACTGAGCTGACAGGTGGGACACCATTAAGTAGGAGGAAGGTCCAGAAAGTAATAATGTTCCCTAGAGAGAAAGTGAATGGCTTAGAATGCCAAGACAAAGAATTTGAACTTGATTCATGGAGCAGAGGATTACTAGAGAATTTTGAGTCAAAAGATGAGCAGGATACAATAGTGTCTGAGAAAATCAATTGACATCAATGACTCAAGAGAAATGTGATCAAGCGGCAGACGATGACGGTAGTGGGAATCAAAGTATGAATCCAGAATTGCCATGTAGAAGAGGAGACAAAACTTGATGATACTGAGGACCGGAAGCTCCAGGATCTGGTCTGGGCATCTGAGAAACTGGAAAGGTGGACAGTGAGTTGGGGGGAAAGGGCAGCGCAGCTGGGACAGGAGGAGTGTGGGGAGAGTCAAGTGCAAATGTCCAGGAGAGGTCTGGTACTAACAGACTGGAGTGCAGATGAGAGGCCCATTTTGGAAATTCCACATGGGAATCATAGTCGCCTATGAGCCATTGGGCCAGAACAGACATCACAAAGTCAACAACTACTTTGTTCAAGAGCCTCTATAGTCTGTGTTGTCTTAATACACTTGTGTTCTTTAACTTTAATTGTGGCAACTTAGAGGTAGGCGTTAAAGTCTCCGATAGACAGATTCTACAAAGGAATAAGAAGCTGCCCAAGATCACATGGTAAGTAAGGCAGTCTGCCAGACCACTTGCTAGATTTTATTATGTATTCAAATATTTTCTGTTCTGCCTGTGGGAGAATTACACTTCTCAACCCGTCAGTATAAGGCCAGGCCCTGTGACTTTCCCGTACCAATGGAACCTGAGTGGGAGGGGTGGTGCCATCTCTCAGGAGAAGCCGTAAGATCCAGCGTATGTTTGGGCTGCAGCCTCTCTATTTTTAGTTTATAGTAAGCTCGATTGCAAAAAGCACTATGAACGCCACAAAGAAGCAAGTTTCACCCGCAATTTTTCTCCTCTGTGAGAAACTATTTAGACACTACAGCTCAGATACCACCTCACCCCTCACCATGGACTCCGTTTGGCACAAAAGCGGCTGCCTGTGTTGAGTCCAGCAGGTTTGCTAACTCACCGGAGCACGGCACAAAGAAATGGCCGTTTGCTGCTCCAGCCCTTCCTTAAACAAAACCCTACTCCACTCAGAGTATTTCCAGCAGAGTGGCCTCGTTGACTTTCTAGAAACATTAAAATAGAGAGGGAAGCAGTAGTAAATTAAGTTTCTTTTGACTGGTTACCCTATGAGTCACTGAACTAAAATGAGTTGCTTATTCAATAAAATTAAGTTCAACTTCCTACCTAGAATCAGGCAGAGCCTATGTCTTGTGACTTCATTAATAAACAAATTGAGGGGCTATTTCCTTTCATTGCCATCCCACCCTCAAAGTTTCAGAAGATCTGAGAGACTCACCGTGGCCCCCCTCTACTATATGTGTGTGAGTGTGTGTCTTTTATTTATAAAAGGCAGCGTCCCCATCCCTAATATCTTTTGTGTACTTCCAAACGGAGATGTCAGGGTTAACACACAAGATCAAGAAGATCTTGTTTTCTTTTCTAATTAGCAAACCAAATTGCCTTGGGGCGCCAGGGTGGCTTATTACTTTTAAGTAACCTTAGGAGGAAAGTCCCAAGGGTAAGGCAGCCAATGCCGCCTCACCTAACAGCGGTGACCTCAACAGCACTAGGAAGGGAGGCACTAATCCGAGGCACAGGCTGCAGGAGGCCAGGTGTCCGCCCTCTTAGGCAGGGCTCCAGGCTGTAGGTCTCTTGAAGACCTGGCAGCCCAGGAGGGCTCCTGTGAATACCAGAGGTAACACAGAGGCTGCCTCTCAGCCTCTTCTGTAATTCCTCAGGTGTCCCACCCAGATCTCGGAGCACACTCACCTCCCGCTGCTCCCTGCACACAGGTCTTTCCATCAACGGAAAGACCGTGAGTTTTGAGGTCTTGAGTTTGAATCCGACTTCTGTTGTGAATTTAGGAGATATCCCCAAACCACTTAATGTCTACATATATGGAAGGAGATTATAACGCCTCCCCATTGGGTTGCTGGGAGAAGTGGATGAGATAAAGGTGTCCAGACGTCTGTCTTGCTCATAACGGGTGCATAATAAGTCCAGTTGGATGTTGGATGTACCTGCTCTCCCAGCTGAGTACTCCCCTGCCAGACCCCTCTTCTCCTAGGAAGCACCTGTTCACCCTTCCAGGCCTGCTATCAGCAGTCATGACTGTCTTGAACCCTTCTTCAGCCCTACCAAGGGACTAACTGATCTTTCTCTCGTGCTCCCACTACATCTCCCAGGAAGCATCACCACACTGTACCTGCAAACTCGATGAACCTGAATCTCCCAGGATATCTTCAAAATGTTCTCAGGCAATTTGATGCAACAAGCCTGGCTCTGGAGCGTCCATGAGGAGTATTCAGGAACCGCTAACATATGCCAATTATGGCATACAAATGTCACATCACATCATAATAATAGCAAATGTGTTTGGAGCCCTTGGGCGCTCCATACTGCTGTATGTGCTCTGCACGGGTTGACTCATTCAAACCCCATCAACTCCCTGTGAAGGAGCCACTACTATTTAAGATGAGGGAACTGAGCCCCAAAGGGGATAAATCACTCATCCAAGGTCACCCCAGCTTGAAGCCAAAAATACAATTCCAGAGCACAAGCTTTTAACCATAGTGGAATATAATTCTTTTTTATGTATGAATCTTAATGTTCAAAGGCAATACATGTATGTAATATATTCCTTCTTTGTGGAATATATATGTTGTCACTCCTTTTAAATATCTTTATGCAACTATTTTTATAGTACATTTAGATTATTTCCTTTTATAGTATCAAACTACTTCAATATCATTGAACAAATATTTCTACAACTTAATGAGAAAATATCTGATTAAACATCTAAAATATTAGATTCTACAATATTTTGACTGTGTTTTCAACATCCTGCTGCTCTGGCAGAAGGTGCCAAATGACAAATTGCTCATTTCATCACCCAACCTTATGTTCTTTGATAAGAAAGAGAAGGGTGTGGTGGTGACACTGAGGATACTTGTAAGCTGCCCCCAAAGAAGAAGGAAATGGAACCGCTATTGTAACAAATTAAAGTCAGCTTTGCAGCTGCCACCAGTTACTTTAATTTTTCTCAAGGGGGTGTTGGTTATTTCCTGTCGTGCAAACTGTGCATCACAGAAAGAAACAGTTTCTCAAAATATTTATAATGTATTAAATAAAAAGAACCAGAATACAAAATTCTATATCAAAAAAGAAGGTCTCAGTGATGTTTATTAACATATGCCCTTTTTTTGTTGTTTGAGTCCTCTGTTGATCCTAGTTATCAAGCTTTTGTCCAATTCATGATATGCAAATGTCTTTTCCCATTCTGTCTATTTGCTTTGGTTGTTGTCTCCTTAGTTATACAGAAGCTTTTCAGTTTAATTAAAACACATTTGTTTATTTTTGTTGTTGTTGCAATTGCCACGGAAGTCTTCTTGGTAAAATCTTTCCCTAGGGCCAATACCTTCAAGTGTTTTGCTCACACTTTCTTCAGGGATTTTTATTGTTTCATGCCCTAGATTTAAGTCTTTTATCCATCTTGAATCAATTTTAG
>CAUYRH010010714.1:0-12030 GCA_963574655.1 Perodicticus potto
AATTTAAACCATTCACATTAATTGAAAGTAATGATAAATCTTTAGAAAGTCCAGTGGACATTTTTAATCCTTTCATCACTGTGGAAGATGAAATTTGATAAATAGTTTCTGGGTGAGTTTACTTTTGTGGTGGAGGTTTGCACTGGTCATTATGGAGGATAGGTCTGAGAATATCCTAGAGAGCAGGTTTAGTTATAGCAAATTTCTTCAACATGTGGATGTCGTTGAAGTATTTAATTTCTCCATCAGAAATGAAACTCAGTTTAGCTGGATACAGGATCCTGGGTTGAAAGTTCTTTTGTTTTAGGAGATTAAAAGTCAATGACCATTCTCTTCTAGCTTGAAAGGTTTGATCAGAGAGATCTGCAGTTATTCTAATATTCTTCCCCCTTATAGATAATGGATTTCTTACGTCTGGCTGCTTTCAGAATTTTCTTCTTCATATTAACTTTAGTGTAGTTAATTATGATGTGCCTGGGGAATGTCTTATTTGGGTTGAGTCGTGCTGGGATTCTGAAACTGTCTGCTATCTGAATTTCAGAATCTCTTGGCATGTATGGAAAGTTCTCTTTCATAATCTCATAAAGAAGAGACTCTGTGCCTTGTGACGCCACTTCTTCGTTTTCAGGTATTTCTATAAGGCGAATATTGGTTTTCTTCGAGTTATCCCAGAGCTGTCTGAGAGAATGATCTGTTTTTGCCTTCCATTTCTCTTCCTCTTTGGAAGTTTGGGAGCATTCCAAATCTTTGTCTTCCATGTCAGAAATCCTTTCTTCTGCTTGCTCCATTCTGTTACTGAGGGATTCTACTGTATTTCTCAGATCTTTGAGGGCTGCAACTTTTGTCTCAATGTGTCAAAATCCTTGGTCATTTTGTCTTTGAATTTGTTGAACTCTTTAGACATCTTTTGGGTCATGTTTTGGATTACTGCTTGAAATTCTAGTTCCATCTTTTCCTCCATTCCGCTGATCTTATTTGCTATCCAGATTTTGAATTTGATTTCTGACATCTCAGCCATTTGCTTATGCAAGGAATCTTGTGGTGTATCTACCTTGTCGTTCATTGGGGGAGTTGATCTACTCTGATTATTCATATTGCCAGAGTTTTTCTGTTGATTCTGCCTCATGATTACTTTTCACTGTTACCTATGTCTGTCCTCAGAGTTGGGGAGGTGTCTATCCCAGATCAGACCCTGGCAGGATGACTCTGTTGTTGCTGGATCTTTGTAGGGAGTTACCCTGTGTAGCTCCTCTTGGACTGCCCCAGCCAGAGATTTCTGGCTGCAGGAGCAGCTCCGGAGTGTGGCACACCTGGATCAAGCAGCAGGGCGCTGGATGGTGCACCTGGTGGCCTTTGCAAAGGGAGCCCATGTCTCCAGCACTCTCTGGCTAGGAGGAAGGCTCTAGAGGGAGGGCACGGGTTGCGCCCCTCCTGAGTCCCTGGCCAGACAGGTGGGGCTGGTACAGAGGCAGAGAGGGTATGGGAGGATGCGGGTTGTTTGGCTCCTGGAGTTCCTGGCTTAGGCAGGCAGGCAGAGGCCTGGAAGGTTCCAGTGGAGTCCCTGGCTGCTGCTGGTGGGGGGCCAAGGTGGGCGCCAATCTGGGCCACAGGAGTCCCAATGGAGTTCCTGGGCACTGCTGGTGGCAGGTCAAGGCCCTTCCAGTCGCCTATCGGGACGCTTAGGAGTTCCTGTGAGTTCCTGGCCACTGCTGGCAGCAGGCCAAGGTGAGTGCCAATTGGGGCCACGCAGGAGACCCAGCAGAGTTCCTGGCTGCTGCTGGCTGTGGGCCAAGGTAAGTGCCAATGGGGCCGCATGGGTGTCCCGGTGGGGTTCCTGGCCAAGGTGAGCGCCAGTGAGGGCCACTAGGGAGTCCCACCGGAGTTCCTGGCCGCTGTTGGTGGCACCCAAGGCAGTGCCAATCAGGGCAACACAGGATTCCCTGCTGAGTTCCTGGCTGCTCCTCCTGGTGGGCCAAGGCCCTGCAGGGTGCCAATCAGGACCCGCAGGAGTCCCAGCGGAGTTTCTGGCCGCTGCTGGTGGCAGGCCAAGGCGAGTGCCAATCAGGGCCACTGCTGGTGGCGGGCCAAGCCCGGCTACAGGGAGTCCCGCCAAGTTCCTGGCTGCTCCAGGCAGCGGGCTGAGGCCCATAGGGCATGGATCATAGCTGCACAGGGCTCCCTGCAGAGTCCCTGGCCGGCAGGTGGTGGGCTCAGCAGGGTGTGGTGTGGAGCTCTGTAGTTCCGGGCAGAGTTCCTTGCCTGGGGGCTGGCAGGGGGCTCAGTGGGACCTTGGAGTCTCTTACCTGGCGTGCTGCCTGGTCTGGAGACAGGGAAGGTGGTCGCTGCTCAAGTCCTCCTCTCTCAGTTACAGCAGAGATCAGGTTTCTGGTGCATCAGGTAAGAGGGGAAGGGTGTCCTGGAAGTTCAGAATGGAGGAAAACTGTAATTCAGTTTTTTTGCCTGAAGCTTGGTTTTTTGGATTCCCAGTTTGCATCAGCAGAGGTGACCTGCAGTTATCTGTTCTCTCTCTCGGCTGGGCTCCCAGTCTTCAGCTCAATTGGGCAGTTTCTGGAGGTTATCTTTCCTTTTGGACAGGAGCCTCTGTCGGAAGCTGCTTCCAGTCGGCCATCTTGCCCCTCCCTCCAGCAATAAGCAATTCTAATGAACTTTAATTAAGGATATTTGTTTAAGTGAAATATGTGTATGGCATATTATCATTTTAACTTAAAAACTTAATGTATAACTAGGTATTAAAAAGAAATTTTGAAAGACATGTAACCAATCTTTAATGGTGATTTTATTAGGTTGCCAAGCTCCCATTTTCTCCTTCTTGCCTTCCTTTCCTCCCTTTTATTTTGAATGCATATTATTATATTTTTATTTTTTATTATGAATAACTTAGATAAGAAGAACAACACTTATTTGTAGTTTATGTGGGGAGTTTGAAGGCTACTAAGTGGTTTATATGCTATAGGTTTGGCTGGGAAATCTTTTTTGTATTGAGAAGGTCATCATTTTGTCTGCATTGTAAGAATTGTAAATTACAGGCTCGGTGCCTGTTGCTCAGTGGTTAGGGTGCCAGCCACATACACTGAGGCTGGTGGGTTCGAACCTGGCCTGGGCCTGCTAAAATCAACAATGACAACTGCAACAAAAAGAACAGCCGGGTGTTGTGGTGGGCTCCTGTAGTCCCAGCTATTGGGAGGCTGAGGCAAGAGAATTGCTTAAGCCCAAGCATTTGAGATTGCTGTGAGCTATGATACTACAGCACTCTACTGAGGGTGACATAGTGAGACTCTGTCTCAAAAAAAAGAAAAACTATAGTTTGAATTTAAGAAAATATTGAATAGAGATAAAAGATATATCATTTTTTAATAGAATTCAGACTTAATCTGAGTTCATGCCATCAGCTTTCTTGGGTATCTGTCTACCTTATAGAATTGGTAAATGGTATAAAATCAAGTAACCACTTTTATGGGGTGTTTACTAAATAGTCTGTACTGCTTTTTGGTAGCATGATATAGGAAAAATTGAACTTTAACATTAGTCTTGGGTTCAAATTTTAACTGTCACTTGGTAGATGTGTAATGTGGGTAATTGAACTTCTCTAAGTTTCTTCTTCTTCCTGTGTAAAGTGAAGATGGTAATAAAAGTCCACCTTGATTATAGTTGACGACTATGTGAAGTATGTGCTCAGTAAAAGTTAATTTATCAGGTTTGCAACTTTATTTTTATTTTTTGCCTCAGCCTCACTTCCAAGAACCAAACTGAATTGATTTGTCCATTAAAGAACTATATTTACCCCTACCTATAACAACTCTAGAAATAGGTCCTTCTTTAACCATACTCATTTTATAACCATAAGCATCTCTGCTATATTTGGCTGCCAGAGTAATAGTTAGGCATCCCATAATTCCTCCCCTTTTTGTTTCACTTGATTTCTCTATCAGCTTTGCTGCAGAAACAAATAATGCTTAAATCTTGGTGGTTATAAGAACATTACAGCCTCTCTGCACACAGCAGCATGGTGGGGTGCCTGTGCAGAGTGGCTCTACTATACGCATTTTCATTGGAAGACAAAGAGTGATGGAGCCGCCTCTATTCTGACTTGTCATTTGCATAGTAGTGAGCAAAACTTAGACTTAGTTGAAACTCGTGATACCTTCTAAGTCTTCTGCTCACGTGTGGGGTGCTTCATGACTGCCAAAGCATGTCACATGGTCAGGCTCAAAGTCAGTGAGGAGCAGGGACAAATATTTTTCCCACAGGAGTATAGGCAAATTATAAATCAATGGGTAGGGATACATAAGCCTCTTCTAAGGGTAGAGGTAGTAAATAGTGAACAGCAATCTACCACAATTTATCCTCTTGGATAGTAACTTCCTTCCCTTCCGCATACCAGTTATATTTCTTTCTTTCTTAAGGAAAATATCCTTAATTTCCTTTAATCAATTAGTCTTGAAGTCTGAACTTCTTCAGAATTTCTATATTCTCCATCCAGAGATCAGTGAACTAAAATAATCAGTTATCTTCTACCCTCCATCTCTCCTAACATATGTTGGTAGAATGGAGATAGGATATCTATAATAAGCATTCCTGTTAGGAAAGGGGAAGGATGGAAGCACATAGTGATCACATAGCAATCATAGTTCTTAGCAATGAAAATCTTGTTAGGTAAATGTGATGAGTGCTTCTTTGGTTGGCACTAGGGGATGTCCCTTGGTTATTCCTCAGTCTGTTGTTTTCCATACTCTTGGCTGTGTACTCTGTGAGGTGTTTCCCTTTATTTATCATTCTTGTCCCTATTTGAACAAAGTATTGGACGATATGCCCTTCTTGGCTGGAGAATGAAGTAAGGGTTGAGCAGCTTTCTCAATTTTGCCTATAGGAAATTGGGGACCCAAAGGTGATCTAGAAGGGTAACAGTTCCTTAACTCAGATGAGGTTTTGTTTGGGGGGTTGTCTTTTTCTTTATATCTATTTGATTTCAATCAGAACAATGTACAATAGCTACATCCTCAAGTTTTTGAGATGTGTATTTTTCTCTAGACTTCAGCACAGGTATCTTAAGCTTATGGGGCTTTTGTGGATCCATATTCTTAGTCTCTTCCTGTGTGTGTGTGTGTGGGGTCCTCCTCCAAGTTATTTTGTTCCAGTGAAAGGGTTTACTGGGGGCAGCATTTATTCACAGGTCTTAAACAGTGTGGTGGCTCCACTTCTGATTTGGTCTTGCCCTGAGCTTATGTTGTAATTGCCCTTTGGATACACTTCTACTTCTTGGGAATGGGAAATTGCTGCAAGTTTCTACCTTGCAAGTCCAGGAATTTCACATTCTCTCTTTTCCTTTTTATCCTTGCTGCAAATCAGCTCTTTTTCTGAGCTCATCTTTCTAATAGTACTTTATCAAATCCAGTTAATGACAACCAAAGTGCAACTTCTATAATTTTTCAACTAAGGAACCCAACTTTTAACATGACAGTTTTATTTACCACTGAATTATGTGTTTTGCTAATTTTCCAATGTCCAGTAACAATTTCCTTTCTTTGCTGTCTGCCACCTGTCTCCAAAGCCTCCATCACGTATTTTTATTATTTTTGGTGATAGTTTCTGTTAGGGTAGCACCATACTTCTGGTAACAACTTCAGCAATGTTCAGCTGTGTCGTAGTAATTATCTCCAAATTTCATTGACTTCTCAAAATAACAAGCTTATGTTTCCTGCTAACTTTATGTTGTAGTTTCTGGATCAGCTCTAGTTTTGCCCCAGCCAAACTGGCTGCGCCCCATACTTTTTCTCATTTGGGAACCAAGGCTGAAGGAATAACCCTTACATAATACATGCCAGTCTCTTGATAAAGTACTGAAGGAAGGAGGCTGGCCCAAACTTGGGTTGCTGCTTAAAGTTTTTGATTAGATGTGGTGTATACTCACATCTGTTCACATTCTGTTGGCCAAACATATCTCATGGAGGGTCCCCAAATCAGTAACCTAGGGCTTTTGTGGATCCATATTCTTAGTCTCTTCCTGTGTGTGTGTGTGGGGACCTTTTATATGAGACATGCACAAGTCACAAATCTATATATGGATATAGACAAACATCTACGTATATATAAATTAGCCTGTAAGGAAGCAGGAGTGCAAATAATTTCAAATAATAATACAATCTACCATAACTTTTGATAATATGCAGAAAATCAAAGTATATCTTTTTTTATTATTTTTATTTATTTATTTTTATACAGAGTCTTACTGCGTTGCCCTTGGTAGAGTGCCGTGGTGTCACAGCTCACAGCAACCTCAAACTCTTGGATTTTTGTGATTCTCTTACCTCAGCCTCCCAAGTAGCTGGGACTACAGGTGCCCACCACAACGCCCAGCTGTTTTTTTTTTTTTTTGTAGTTATCATTGTTGTCTTTAGCTGGCTCAGGCTGGGTTCGAATCTGCCAGCCCTAGTGTATGTGGCTGGCACTCTAGCCACTGAGCTATGGCACTGAGCCCAAAGTATATCTTTTTAAATGCAACAATATATTACCTTAATATATCAATCAAGGTTCTCCAGACAATACAGCTAATAGGATGTATGTGTGTATATGAAGACGTTTACTTTAAGGATTTAGCTTATGTGATTATGGGAATCCTTAGTTTTTGCTCTTAAGACCTTTAAATGATTGATTGAAGCCTACTTACATTATAGAAGGTAATCTCTCCATAAATCAGGTCAACTGATTACAGATTTAATCATATTAACAAAATACCTTCACAAACATACAAGCTTATATTTGACTAAACAGCTGGGCACAATAGCTAAACCAGGCTGATGCATAAATTTTATTTATTTATGGAGAGACAGGGTCTCACATTGTCACCCATGCTAACTGTAACCTCAAACTCCTGGGCTGAGGTGATTATCCTGCTTCAGCCTCCCAAGTAGCTGGCACGCAGCATATGCCACCACGCCTGGTTCATGTTTAAATTTTTTTGTTGACATGGGGCCTTCCTGTGTTGCCCAGCCTGGTCTCAAACTCCTGACCTCAAGCAATCCTCCTGTTTCAGCCTACTAAAGTGCTGGAATTACAAACATGAGCCACCATGCCCAGTGCCATAAATTTAACCATCTTGTATACATAGTGCTCTTCTGCAGACAGTAAAGTATGAATATAGAGTATTTTCTATTAATAATAGGTTCCCTAATAAGATAACATGCAGATTAGCTTGGCCAAATTCAAGGGATGAGGAAATATATGCCATCGTGTTATGGGAGAAGTGGCAAAGTCACATTGATCAGAGCTAATAAACTAGGTGTATTTTGGCCTAAAATAAGGGTTGGCAAATTATGGTCTATTGTCTATTTTTATAAATAAAGCTGCAGTGGAAAACAGCCATACTTATTCATTACATATTGCTTATGACTGTTTTTGTTTGGTAGTGGTAGAATTGAGTAGTTCCAACCATATGGTCTGCCAAGCTTAAAATACCATCTAGCCTTTTACAGAAAATGTTTGCCAGATCCTAAGATACATTTAGAGAAAGTGCTTGTCTAGTTCGGTGTTTTCATTCAAGTATGAATGTGTACTGATTAGACATTACAGTAGCAGTGTTTCATTGTTTGAAGCCACAAATTTTATTAGATTAATGGAAATAATACCCTAATTATTTTTATTGCATAGCCTTTCAGATTTTCTTTTAGAATTTAGATGAAATGCTAAGTATGATTTTTGTCACTAAAATATGTATGAATATTGTTAGGTTTTAAATGAGTACTTGCAAAGCCTTAGGAAAGAAGAAAAAGTACTTTTTCCTTAACATTTATCATGTTAACACTATTACAATTACAGATTTCAATGTATATATCTATTTTCCTTCTTTTAAGAGGGTGAAAAGGTATATTCTGTGCCCAACTCATTCCCTATTTTTAAATAATCGATAAAGAAAAACAAACTATTATTTCTCAGTTTGGTTGCTTTTATCTATAAAATTGAATTAGACTATAAGACGTATGTGCTTCCAAACCAAAGAATGAATTTCAACTTTAGGTAGTAGAGAGAGTCAGGGCTCTGGATTCAGACAGTTCTATGTTTAAATTTAGTGGCCTAAAACAGCTATTTTATTTGCTGATGACTCCGTAGGTTAGCAATTTGGGCTGTGTTCTGCTACATGGTGATTGTTCTGGTCTGTCTGGGGTCACTGTGTGGCTGCAGTCATCTGGTGTCTCCACTAGGACTGGATGGTCTAAAATGGCCCCACTGATATGTCTGGCACTTCATGCTAGCTGGCACGACTGCATGGCTGGGCTCTTTTTCTGTCATGATCTCGTATTCTCTAGGGGGGTAGTTTGTTCACAATGGTGTGCCAGCAGTATTCTAAGAGGGTTGGAGCAGAAGCATCAAGATCTCTTGAGACCTAGGATCAGAAGTTCCACAGAGTCACTTCTGCTGCATTCTATTTGTCAAAATAAGTTTTAGGGCCAGCCAGGCCAAATTCAAGGGGTGAGGAAATACATGCCATCTTGTTATGGGAGAAGTGGCAAAGTCACATTGCTGCATAATCCATGATCCATCAGCATAAATTATTTCACTTCTTTATGCACCATTTGGAAAATAGAAATAATAGCATGATTTAACTTGAAGAGTTCCTCTTAAATTGTTAACAGTTATTTATGTAAGTAAATCACTAAGAAGTATTCCTTAAGTAATTTTTAAATGCCATGTTTTTAAATTATTTTAAATGCCATGTTTTTAATTATAAACCTAAATAGGAGAATAAGCATTCTTCTCATTATTAATTTGGCCATGTATTTCTTTTTTCTTTTTGCTGTTTTTTTTTTTGGCTGGGGCTGGGTTTGAACCTGCCACCTCCAGCATATGGGGCCGGTGCCCTACTCCTGTGAGCCACAGGTGCTGCCCCATTGGCCATGTATTTTTAATGTAGGAGACTTATACTACATATTAAGACTCAATGAAAGGAAATTCTGTATGAAAAGCTGTGTAGGAAGAGTTACGTGTTTATGCAGAAATATTCATTTGATAAATAAAAGGAAAAGCAATTAATTTCAAATGTGTTTCTAACAACATACCCTTTCCTATAACCCTCTTTGGGGGGTGTGTGTGTGTGTATACAAACACATAGTATAGCTTTATATTTCCTATTTTAAAATTTAAAAAATATTAGTTAGAAGTGTAAGGCTTGTTTTTGGTTTCATTCTTGAAGAATCTTTTAGAGTTCTAGAAATATATTTTTGTTTAATTAATTTTCTTTGCAAAGCCAAGAAAAAGTAGAAAGCCAAAGGAAAAAAAATATCTTTGGTTGGTTTTCATTGTCATCAAACCTCATCAGAGACTGTGTATCTGTTTTGCTTTTTACTTTACTGAGAATAAACATAGAATGCTTCCTAAAACTGTTCTATTTTGAGATATTTGTCAAACACTGGCCAAAATTTTTATTAAAACTTACTAAAGGTATTATTCTGTTCATTGGTATGTAAGAAGTGAGAGGCTTAATAACAGACTGCCTTGGTTTTTACGTTTACATTTTTAAAAAGTTTACTCCTGACGTTTAGGTATTTAAGAACTCTAATTTGAATACATTTTTCTAATGTCAAGGAACAAAGTGTATTTTTTCCAAATAACCAATTGCTTAACATTTTTAAGGGAATATTAAATAAAATCTTACTTAGCCAGCCTGAGAACTCTATTCTCATATGATGTGTATTATACTTGTATTTACTTTGAAATTTAATGTTTCTTTTTTTGAGGAAGGGCTAAATAATTATTATTATAAGGCAAATGATACTTATTAAAATTGGAGCAGTGACCTCTTTATCTTTTTAATAAACTCTTTTGAGTACCAAGACAGTTCTAATAAATGAATAAATACCTGCAGTAGGGAGGGGTAGACAGTCTGGTATTTATGCAACAGACTAGAATAGAATCAAACTGGGTGGTTAGGAAATCTTGGCAAAGCAGTGTTTTCTGAATGTTTCTGACTCCAGATCTTTAATTTTTTTTTTTCAGATGTCCTACATACCCATCTTAGATGCTGAAGAGGTAGATTTTTATTTAAATAATCATCATCATCTTTTTTTGTCCTTGATATTTTATGTTGAAGAACCCAGTACGTGTAAAGCAAGATTAAGCCTATTAGTATTTTGGTCAGAGAAATGATAGGCAGAGTATGATTTTCTTTCCTCTATTTGTTCTATTGAGTCCAAACTGCATACTTTCAAATCACAGTGAAAGGATCGGAGAAATGAATGAAGCATAATTAAATGACGATAAGGAAAAATCATAAAGAAAATAGAGTCAGTTCAGAGAGAAAGAAGCTCCTTATACAGCTTTTGTTTTCCTGTTTTGTTTTAACATTCTTTCCCTTTTCTGTTACATAAGCTCTAATTTGCTATTATGTAAGAGGGAGAAATAAATAACCTTTGGACTAAATGGAATGGGGGAAATATTTCTAACTACTGTCAAGCCAGTGAACTGTAGAACAGTTTTTAATTGAGCAGCCTAATCTTCAAAGAATGTTTATGCTTTGTAAGCTTTGCTTTCTGCCCTTCTGAATTATGGTAGAGCTTGTGTTGGGTTTAGTAACGGAGAATGTTGGTAATTATGGGTTACTATAGAAGCCTGTAGTACTTCATTAATTAGATGTTTTGGGGGAATTTGCTTAAGCATAAATGCTGTTTAGTTTTATTTAGGATATTTTCTTTTTCCCTTGGAGAAGACTTTATTTAGTAGCTGCTATATTCTTTTTCTTGAAGATCCTTATCTTGAGGATGTGATTATTTATGTTATTTTTGGAGTTGCTATTTTTTTATAATAAGAGTTTTTAGTATAATTTTATTGCAAAGTTCATTTAGGTGTTTAGATCTGACGTGAGTGGGGTATATTATGATCTCTATTATGTTAAGATAATTTATTACTAGGGCTGGACGGTGGCTCATGCCTGTAATCCTAGCACTCTGGGAGGCTGAGGCGGGTGGATTTTCTGAGCTCACAGGTTCGAGACCAGCCTGAGCCAGAGCGAGACCTCGTCTCTAAAAATAGCCTGGCATTGTGGTGGGTGCCTATAGTCCTAGCCACCTGGAAGGCTGAGGCAAGAGAATTGCTCAAGCCCAAGAGTTTGAGGTTGCTGTGAGCTATGAGGCCACGACACTCTACCAAGGACGACAAAGTGAGACTCTGTCTCAAAAGAAAAAAAAAAGATAATTTATTACTTTTATAAACATATCAAGGCAAGTTAAGAGTCAGCTGGTTGTTGCTCAATATAAATTCTTAGAAGTGAAAAAAAATAGTAGTATGTCAGGATGTTATTATTATTATTATTTTTTTATGTAATTCAAAAGTGGCCAAAAGGACTTCATGAAAAGGCAGTTACCTTAATCCTTGAGGAAGTCCCTTTTGAAAAATGTTGATGATAAAACTGGGGAATCCCACATTTTAGATGTGGTGGTGCCTATCTTTTCTTTGGCTCTTCCTCATTATGCATCCCTTATACTGGCCTTCTTTCAAACAGGCCAGGCTCCTTCCGCTAGTTGTTCCTTCTGCCTGGAATATTGATTCTTTGTCATTCAGATCTCACCATCAAGATCACCTTCTTAGAATAGGCTTTCTGATTACTCAGTCTAACAGGCAAGGCATCCCCCTGTGTTTCCTCACATCTTCTTCCCTATTCTTACCTGATAGTTTCTGGGTTTCCTCAGCTGTTTACTTTCTGTCTTTCCCTGTTAAAAGTTTGGCAGGGTTGGCTCGGCGCCTGTGGCTCAACGGGCTAAGGCGCCGGCCATGTACACCCGAGCTGGCGGGTTCGAATCCAGCCTGGGCCCGCCAAACAACAATCATGGCTGCAACCAAAAAATGGCCGGGCGTTGTGGCGGGCGCCTGCAGTCCCAGCTACTTGGGAGGCAGAGGCAGGAGACTCGCTTGAGCCCAGGAATTGGAGGTTGCTGTGAGCTGTGATGCCACGGTACTCTATCCAGGGTGACAGCTTGAGGCTCTATCTAAAAAAAAAAAAAAAAAGTTTGGCAGGGTGTGATG
>CAUYRH010010715.1:0-28646 GCA_963574655.1 Perodicticus potto
CCTTAAAGAAAGATGGTGACTTTTCTTCTTTCATATTTACATGGATGGAGCTGGATCAGGTTCTCCTTAGCAAAGTATCTCTAGAATGGAAGAAAAAGTATCCAATGTATACATCCCTAATATGAGGCAAATTTATATCTTCCCTTGCCCACAATGAAATGGGATTACTCATTCTTTTCTTATTAATAAGTTTGAGGTCTCTGTGGATTCTGGTTATCAAACCTTTGTCAGAAGCATAACCTGCAAATATCCTCTCCCATTCTGAGGGCTGTCTGCTTGCTTTACTAACTGTGTTCTTGGCTGTGCAGAAGCTTTTTAGTTTGATCAGATTACAGTAATGTATTTTTGTGTTGCTCCAATTGCCTGGGGAAGGGGGGTCCTCCCCATAAAGTATTCTCCCAGGCCAATTTCTTCAAGTGTTTCTCCTGAACTCTCTCCAAGAATCTTTATAGTTTCATGTCTTAAGTTTAAATCTTTTATCCAGTGAGAGTATTGACTGGAGTATTTTTGTTAATGGTGAAAGGTATGGGTCCAGTTTCAGTCTTCTATTAGTCACCAGCCAATTCTCCCAGCACCATTTGTTAAATAGGGAATCTTTCCCTCAATTTATATTTTTGGTAGGCTTGTCAAAGATCAAATGATGATAAGTGTCTGGGTTCATCTCTTGGTTCTCAATTCTGTTCCATACATCTACCTCTCTATTTTTATGCCAGTACCATGCTGTTTTGATTACTATAGATTCATAGTATAGTTTGAAGTCTGGTAGTGTGATTCCTCCTGATCTGTTTTTATTTCTGAGTAATGTCTTGGGTATTCGAAGTTTTTCTCTCGTTCCATTTAAAATGAAGTACTGTTTATTCCAGATCTTTAAAGTATGATGGTGGTGCTTTGATAGGGATTGCATTAAATTTGTAAATTGCTTTGGATAATATGGACATTTTAACAATGCTGATTCTTCCTAGCCATGAGCATGGTGTGTTTTTCCATTTGTTAACATCTTCAGCTATTTCTTTTCTCAGAGTTTCATAATTCTCTTTACAGAGATCTTTCACGTCTTTTGTTAGGTAAATTCCCAAATATTTCATCTTTTTTTGGCACAACTGTAAAAGGAATAGAGTCTTTGACTGGTTTTTTGGCTTGACTATTATTGGTATATATAAAAGCTACTGATTTGTGAGTATTGATTTTGTATCCTGAGACACTACTGTATTACTGTATCACTTCTAAGAGTTTTGTAGTTGAGTCCCTGGGGTTTTCCAGGTATAAAATGATATCATCTGCGAAGAGTGAAAGTTCAATCTCCTCTGACCCTATTTGTATAAACTTGATCGTCTTTTGTTGCCTGATTGCGATGGCTAAGACTTCCATTACAATGTTAAAAAGCAGTGGAGACAATGGGCAATCTTGCCTGGTTCCTGATCTGAGTGGAAATGTTTTTAATTTTACTCCATTCAATATGATATTGGGTGTGGGTTTGCTGTAGATGACCTCTATCTGTTTAAGAAAAGTCCATTCTATACCTATTTTCTTAAGTGCTCTGATCATGAAAGGATGCTGAATATTATCAAAAGCTTTTTCTGCATCCATTGAGAGAATCATATGGTCTTTGTTTTTTAGTTTGTTTATGTAATGTATTATGTTTATAGATTTATATATATTGAACCAAACTTGAGACCCTGGGATAAAACCCGCTTGGTCACAGTGTATAATTTGTTTGATGTGTTGCTGGATTCTGTTTGCTAGGATCTTATTGAATATTTTTGCATCTATGTTCATTAAAGATATGGGTCTATAGTTTTCTTTTCTCGTTGGGTCTTTTCCTGGTTTGGGGATCAGGGTGATATTTGCTTCATAGAATGTGTTGGGAAGTATTCCTTCATTTTCTATATTTTGGAAGAGGTTTAGTAATATAGGTACTAGTTCCTGTTTAAAGGTTTGGTAGAATTCTGATTTGAAGCCATCTGGTTCCGGACTCTTCTTTTTGGGAAGATTTTGTATAGTTGATTCTATTTCAGTACTTGATATAGGTCTGTTCAGCATTTCCAATTCTTTCTGATTACATCTAGGAAGTTGGCGTGCTTCCAAGTATTGGTCAATTTCCTTCAGATTTTCATATTTCTGGGAGTAAACTTTTTTGTAGCATTCATTAAGGATTTTTTTAATTTCTGAGGTGTCTGTTGTTATTTTGCCTTTGCCATTTCTGATTATGCTACTGTGGACATTAATTTTCTATTTTTGGTTAGCTTGGCCAAAGGTTTATCAATTTTGATTTTTATTTTTGGTTATTTTGTAATTTTTTTTATTGTCGTTATTATTAAATCATAGCTGTGTACAATAGTGCAATCAAGGGGTACAATGTGCTGGTTTCATATACAATCTGAAAATTTCATATACAATCTGAAAATTTCATCAAACTGATTAACATAGCCTTCCTGGCCTTTTCTCAGTTATTATATGAAGACATTTGTATTCTGCATTTAGTAAGGTTCGCCTGTACTCTTCTAAGATGCATCATAGGTGTGGCCCCACCAATTACCCTCCCTCCACCCCAACCTCACCCTTCCACTCCTCTCCCTTGCCCTTTTCCCCATATTCTTGTGCTATAGTTGGGTTATACCCTTCATATTAAAGCTATAAATTAGCTTCCTAGTAGGGCTGATATCAATTTTATTGAATTTTTCAAAAAACCAACTTTTTGGTTCATTAATATTTTTAATAATTCTTTTGTTTTCCATTTCATTTAATTCTGTTCTAATTTTAATTATTTCTTTTCTTCTGATGGGTTTGGGGTTGAAATGTTTTTCCTTTTCCAGTTTCTTAAGATGTCCTGTTAAGTTATTGACTTCCTCTCTTTCCATTCTCTTGAGGAAGGTTTGCCAAGCTATAAAATTCCCTCTTAGGACTGCCTTTGCTGTATCCCACAGGTTCTGATAATTTGTGTCTTCATTATTGTTTTTATTTATTTATTTTTGAGACAGCCTCAAGCTGTCACCCTGGATAGAGTGCTGTGGCATCACAGCTCACAGCAACCTCCAATTCCTGGAGTCAAGCAAGTCTCCTGCCTCCGCCTCCCAAGTAGCTGGGACTACAGGCGCCCGCCACAACGCCCGGCCATTTTTTGGTTACAGCCATCATTGTTGTTTGGCCGGCCCCAGCTGGATTCGAACCCGCCAGCTCAGGTGTACGTGGCTGGTGCCTTAGCCTGTTGAGCCACAGGCGCCAAGCCCTTCATTATTGTTTTATTCCAAAAATTTGGCAATTTCCTTTTTAATCTCATTTATGACCCAGCTATCATTCAGCATAAGGTTATTTAGTTTCCATGTCTTTGTATGAGTATGCAGATACCTGTTATTGTTGACTTTAACTTTTATTGCATGATGATCCCAGAAAATACAGGGAATAACTTCTATACTTTTAAATTTGCTGAGGTTAGCCTAGTGACCTAATATGTGATCAATTTTTGAGTATGTTCCCTGGGATGATGAGAAGAATGTGTGTTCAGTTTTTTTAGGATGAAATCTTCTGTAGATGTCTGTTAAATCCAATTGCTGTATGGTGTATTTTAAGTCCAAAATTTCTTTGCTTAGTTTCTTATTGGAGGATCTGTCCAACACTACCAAAGGGGTGTTAAAATCTCCAACTATTATGGTGCTGGAAGACATTAAATTGCTCATGTCTGTTAGGGTCTCCCTTATAAATTGGGGAGCATTCTGGTTGGGTGCATAAATGTTAATAATTGACATCTCATCATGTTGAGTGTTTCCCTTAAGAAATATGAAGTACTATCTTTGTCTTTTCTTACTTTTGTTGGTTTACAGCCTAGTGTATCTGCAAATAAAATTGCCACCCCTACTTTTTACTGATTTCTGTTTACCTGGATTACAGATGCCTATCCCTTCACCCTGAGTCTATATTTATCCTTTAAGATAAGATGAGATTCTTGTATTCAGCAGATATCTGGCCTGAGTTTTTGTATCCCATCAGCCAACCTGTGCCTATTAAGAGGACAGTTTAAGCTGTTCACATTAATTGAGAGTATTGATAAGCCTGGTAGTATTTTGAGTATAAAGTTTTTTGAAAGTCCAGCAGACATTTTGAATCTTTTCACCACTGTGGAAATTGGGTTTTGGTGAAGAATTTCAGAGTGAGTTTACTTTGGCGGTAGAGCATTGTGCTGGTCATTGTGGAGGATAGATCTGAGAATATCCTGAAGAGCTGGTTTGGTTATGGCAAATTTCTTTAACGTGTATGTATGTCATTAAAGTATTTAACTTCTCTGTCATAAATGAAGCTCAATTTAGCTGGATACAGGATCCTGGGCTGAAAGTTGTTTTGTTTTAGGAGATTGAAGGTCAATGACTATCCTCTTCTAGCTTGAAACGTTTCAGCAGAAAGATCTTCAGTCATTCTAATATTCTTCCCCTTGTGGGTTATGATTTTCTTATGTCTGGCTGCTTTCACAATTTTCTCCCTTCAAATTAACTTTGGCAAAGTTAATTACAATATGTCTAGAAGATACTTTATTTGGGTTGAGTTGTGCTGAGGTTTTGAGACTGTCGGCTATCTGAATTTCAGTCTCTCTTTCCATGCTTGGGAAGTTCTCTTCCATTATGTCTTGGAGTAGAGTATCTGTGCCTTTCAGACCATCCTCTTCTCCTTCAGGGATTCCTATGAGATGAATGTTTGCTCTTTTGGAGTGGTCTCACAATTCTGTCAGGGAATGACCTGTTTTTGCTTTCCTCTTCCTTTTTGAGCATTTGGGAGCATTCAAAACCTTTGTCCTCAATGTCAGAGATCCTTTCTTCTGCCTACTCCATTCTGTTACTAAGGTATTCTGCTGTATTTCTCATATCTTTGAGGGTTGCAAGTTCTTGCCTCAATGTGTGAGGCAAAATCTTTGGTGATTTTGTCTTTGAATTCATTGAATTCTTGAGACAACTTTTGAATTGCTCCTTGAATTTCTAATTCCATCTTTACCTCCGTTCTGTTAATCTTATTTGCAATCCAAATTCTGAATTCAATTTCTGACATCTCAGCCATTTGTTTATGAATGGGATCTTCTGTTGTGCCTCCTTTGTCATTCCTTCGGGGAGTTGATCTATTCTGATTATTCATGTTGCCAGAGTTTTCCCACTGATTCTGCCCCATGATTATTTTTCTCTGTTTGGCTAGAGAAGCTGGCAAGGTGAAATTGAATTGAGGGCTCCTGGAGTTGCAATTAACCAGTTCTTTACCAAAGAACTGGGACTGGTGATTGTGGCTTTTCCCTTAGAGCTTCACAAAGTTTCCATTCAAACTACTTCCTGAAACTCTGTGCACCTGCTTGGTGTGGTGGGGCTAGATGGCGCTGACTGGTATTCAGCTAGTCTCTGTCCAATCCTAGTGAATTAGTGGCTTGGGCTGAAATCTCAGCTGTGGAGATATATAAGCAACTAAGACACCCTGCCCCCACAGGTGACAACTGGAAGAGGAGAATCCCACACTCCCACAACAACACAACCAGGGTACAACCTTGTTGGGTCCCTGGGTGATTGGCCCAGGTCAAGAGTTCCAAACCAATTGTCCTGGTTAACACAAACACTGATCAGGTGGGAGAGTTCAAAAAGTCTTCAGCATCAGGTGGCACCTATGGCTCAGTCGGTAAGGTGCCAGCTCCATATACTGAGGGTGGTGGGCTCAAACCCAGCCCCAGCCAAACTGCAACAACAAAAAAAATAGCCGGGCACTGTGGCGGGTGCCTGTAGTCCCAGCTACTTGGGAGGCTGAGGCAAGAGAATTGCCTAAGCCCAGGAGATGGAGGTTGCTGTGAGCTGTGTGATGCCATGGCACTCTACCGAGGGCAACAAAGTGAGACTCTGTCTCTACAAAAAAAAAAAAAAAAGGTCTTCAGCATCGAGGCAGCAGGGGTCCATTGCCAGCTCAATTTGACCCCAGTGTGAGGGACCGTGGTGCTGCTACTGTTAGAGGTGGTGCCGTAGGTCACAGGAGCTGGCAGGGAGCTGGAGGACATTGCCACCAGCCACAAGGGTCACAGGAGCCAGGCGGGGAGCCAGAGGGTGGAGCTGCTGACTCCTGGCTTTGGGCTGCAGAAGTCAGGCAGGAAGCTGGAGGGCAGAGTCGCTGGCCTCCAGGGCCTCAGGGGTCACAGGGGTTGGGCAGGAGTCACTGGCCACATGTCTCAGGAGCCAGACAGGGAGCTGAAGGGTGGAGTTGCCAGCCCCAGGCTGCAGGTCACAGGAGCCAGGCAGAAGTCGTAGGCTGCAGCAGGTTGCAGGGGACAGACAGGGAGCTGGAGGGCAGAGTTGCCAGTTGCGGGCCCAATGGGTCACAGGAGCTGGGCGGGAGTTGCTGCCTCTGCAGCCATTTGCAGGAGCTGGATAGGGAATTGAGCTGCCCACCCCAGGTTGCTGAGCCAGGGAGCCAGTGGGCTGCAGTCCCTGGTGGCTGGTAGTGCAGGACCTGAGCTATGCTCTTTCCAACATGGGGTAAGTCTCTTTCCCTTTGTGACTCCCCACCTCTACTAAAGTTATAGTTTTAGTGCAACTGTCCCACAGCTCATGAGGTGACCTGCTCTACCAAAAATCTGCCAAATGCTCTGGATTTTGTAGGGGGTAGTCTTCCAGATCACCAGGAGGTGGAGAGGGGTGGGTTTGGAGTTCAGGAAGGTAGGGAGAATATTAGATCAACTCTTGGCCCAGGCAAGAGACTGTCTGGGTTTGCAGCAGTATCTCTCTGTGGAGGGAGTCCCGGCCCTCAGTCGTTCTCTCCCCTTTGGTGAAACTAAATGTCCTCTGTTCTCTACTCACCTCAATTCACTCTGGGTGGGGGGAGGGGACGGATTCCTATCCCCTTTGGGATGGGCTTGGTTTCTGAAATTTGCGTCCTTGGAGTCCCAGCTTTTTTCAGCAAGGGTGATGTGAACCTATTGATCCTCTGTCTCAGCTCAGCTCCCGATCTTCCACTTTGTTGGGTTATCTCTGGCCATTATTTCTCACTCTGGATGAAAACCTCTGCCAAAAGCTTGTTTTAGTCAGCCATCTTGCCTCCCTCCCCCATTTGTGGCTTTACATTATTTATCTCATTTGATAAATCTCCTTGAATGATGCATGAACGAGTTACTGAAATGTAATAGATCTATACAACTTGGATGTGTAGAGTTCCTCCTAATTTAATTGTTTCTTTTTCCCTGCATATGTCTTTGATGCTTTATTATATGTACCACATAAGAAAATTATCTTAATTCCTGTTGAATATCTAATTGTTTAACCCAGAAACTCACTCATTGATGCCCTAATCTACAGTACTAAAGGATGTGACCTTATTTGGAAATGAGGTCACTGAAGATGTAATTAGTTTAGACAGCTCATAGTGAAGGAGTGTGGGCCCTACTCTAATGACTGATGTTTATACAAATTGGAACACAGACATGAACAGGAGAAGAAGGCAATGATTAGGATGATGCTTCACAAGCCAAGAAAAGTCGCTTATTTCTGTGATGCCACCAGAAGCTGGGAGAGGATTGTGGGGAAGAATTTTCCTCACAGCAGGCAGAGGGTCCAGTCCTATAACCTAGCTTCCTGGCTTCTGGTCTCCAGATCTGTGAGATAATAAATACATTTCTTTTGTTTTAACCTCTGAGTTTGTGGTAATTTGTTACAGCATTCCTAATAAATTAATACATTTCTCATCATGTAATGAAGAGCGATGGATTCATGTGGTTGAAGGGCAATGACTCCAAGATTTTATCTTTCTTTAGTTTAAGGCATCATCTGATTATAGAACCACTTTCAAACCACTGGGAGTTTTTAGAAACTGAATCCAATGGAGCTGTGTATGCTCAGGAGGACTGGGTGCTGGGAAGAGTCTCGAGGTTGAGTGTTTACAGAGAAAGTATTATATTCCAGGTGCACCTCATGCCACATTTTTCTAGTATTGTGTATTTTTTCAGGATATGTGTAGGATATCTAGATGCATTGAATTCCTTAGTCATTGAGTTTATGTTATTTAATTTCTGAAACTAGAAATGCTGACTGGTAATTAACCTTTGTCTTTCTTCTTGGAAACTGAAACTTCAAATTCTTTCTACGCACAAATGTTTAATAGACTGTAAAGTTTAAAAGTGCAAATAATTTGCACCTGAAATGTATTTGTGGCGTGCATGGTCAAGGGTCTAGGGATCTTGAAGAGCAAATAGTTTGACACAAACCAGCTTACCAAAGTACTCCAAGAACACTTCGTTCTTTTAAGGGTTATGGTTAGTGAGCATTGGTTTCCCAAGACTTCCTGAGATTTTATCAAATGGTGAAAAGATAAAGTCCACCTTTCCAATTGTAAAAGTCTTTAGTAGCCCTGAAAATGTCCTGCAATGGAAACAAACAGATATTTCTTTCACTGATGTATGATTAGACTTCACAGTTTAGTTTAAAAAAATAATAAAATTCCTTGTTTTGTAATTTTTTACTCCCGTGCTCTTGTTTAGAACTTGTAATAGTTGGCTGTCAATTCACTCCACAGGTAACATGAAATGTTCAAGATTTTATAAATAACAGGTATTAACTGTATAGTTTAGGTACTATGCTTATAATTTTCTTATTTAACTTCATTGAACGTGTTTACTAGGAGGGAAGATCTAATTTCAACATCGGATATGCTGCAAGATTTTTACAAATCAGGGATATTTATGTATATTTAAATCAGGGATTGAAAGGGTAGTCCTTTTCTGTGGATATTTCTTAAAGTATCATATACTTGGGATATAAAATTGAGTAAGATTTATTCAAGAAATCCATTGTATATCTTGCTGTCTGTTTAAAATTCCTGAAATACGGGTAAGATTATCTGCCTATTTGAAAATCTTTTGTGATCCCTTATTGTCCCTAAAACGAAGTTCAAAATTCTTAAGCAGTGTAGGATAGAGGGTAAGTATTAGGCTCTAGAGGTTCAAATTGTGATTTTCTCACTTACCAGCTATGTAAGCCTGAGTGAGTTGGTTTTTCAGAGCCTTGGTTTGAGATAACAATAAAAATGATAATAGCCACTCTTAGAATTATTATGACTATAGTAACTCAATCATGAATGAGGATAGTATATAGTAAGTACTCCAATAGGTCTATTATTTTAAATGAACTTGTATTAGCATAGACCACCATCATCTGTCTCCAACATACTTTTCCTACAGTAAATTTTCCTCTGCTGATTTTCCTTCTACTACAGTGTGGTCAAGTAAATTTTTCTTCAGATCCATGCGTTACAAAGACGGCTTCTCTGCTTTCATTTATACTATATCCTCTGCACGACACCTTTTCCATTTCTCTCTTCTCACCCAATGTTTTTTCGGATCCTACTTGTCCTTTCAAAGACCAGCTGAAAAATCACTTCGTAAAAAGAAATTTTCTGTTACCATGAGATCTCAGTTGCATCTCCTGAGGTCACCATATAAATCACACTTATTAGTTTTAAATAACAGAATTCTCACTCACCAATTTAAACAGAAAAGAAATTCATTGAAGGATATTAAACAAGCCCAGAAACTCCCTGGTGGGGGCAAGTCAGAGAGGCAGACGGAAGCTTCGCAGCCAGGAAAATTGCCCATCTACATCATGAGAACTGGTTTAACGAGATCACTGCTCCCATTTCCTCTCTGGACCATGTTCTGTCAACCATGCAGCTTTGCATTGATCAGATCTAGACCACATGCCAGCAACATAGCTGCAGGGCCATCTGAGAATACCACACACACACACACACACACACACACACACACACACACACACACGGTTTTCATTTGTTTCCTGCTTTGGATGGTAGAACTTGGTAATGTGAGAAATTATCAACATGGAAGATGTTAAGGATGTGTGATTACAAATAAAAAATGTTTAAACAGGCCTTTACCACTTAAAAAATATTTTTATTATAGTAATTTCAAAATACATATCAAATAGAGAAGAATAGTATATTCAACCTCGCTCCCTCTCTCCCCACTCCCCCTCTCTCCTTTCTGTAAGAGTCATCAGGTCAAGGCTACTCTTGTTTTGTTTCATGGTTGATCCCACCCACTTCTACTTGCAACCCCTCCCTCCACACCTCTGGTTATTTTGAAGAAAAGTCCTGAAATTACATCGTATCATTCATGACCCTTTCAGTTTGTATATCTAAATGATGACAATGATGTGCTTAATACCCACAATGCCATTATCCCACCTAAAAAGTAAAGTCATTTCTTAATATCAGCAAATGTCCAGCCACCATTTGAATTTCACCGATTGTCTTCAAACTAAGTTTTTAATCTTGATTCGTTTTAATCCATTTTCAAGCAAGTTTCTCTATACATTATGTTCTCACATGTCTCTTAAATCTCTTTTAATCTATACATTCTATCTACTTCTATTTTTCCCTTTGTAGCACATTTTGCTGAAGAAAACAAGCCACTTATCTCTTAGAGTTTCCTAAACTCTACATCTTTCTTTGTGGCATTTTTAGGGGTGGACCCGATGTCAGGTCCCCCTGTTCATGGTTCTTGGTTCCCAGAACCGAGGAATGGTTACGGGTGTGGAGCAGACGGAGTCAATGAGCAGAGCCAGAGCAGGCAGGGTGCCGGAGCTGAAACAGGAGCCTCTCCTGGCAGGCTCGCCAGAATGGTTCTGCCGTGCAGTGACAGCTCCAGGGAGCCACCGAAATAATTACAGCAAGCAAGAGCAAGTTAAGTTTCAGCAAGAAAGGACAGCAAACCCAGGCCCTCCTAGCAACTGTTAGGCTTCACAGAGAGCTCAGTGCTCGATTTTATACACAACTTTTGAGGGGTATCAGCTTCAGGGAAATATATTTCTTCCTTGATCATATTGGTAAAATTTCCCATGGTCTTGATCATGTTCCCATAACAACTCATAATTATTTGTGTACATCAGAAAGTCCCGGGGACATTAATCAGTCCCCCGAAACAGCCAGCGCACCCCACAACCCACCTGCAAAGTCTTATACCTGCAAGGTCTGGATTAGTGATAAGCCCATTGTCACAATAGCCCAGGTCAGCCTAACCCAGGCCGGTCCAAAGTAGTCTAACTGCATCCCGCGTCCACGCTGCTCACGTCTAACTACCCACCTGACAGTGTTATTTAACATTCCCCTCCCTCAATTCCCCGATCCCTGAAAAACCTAGTGATTAGATCTAGAGGCTTGGCTTCAGGTGTTTTGTTTTGTTTTTTTAAATATCTGTTTGTCTATTTTCATGTGTAATATTAGCAGCCATTGATGAAAACAGCATAGATCATTATTTTATTAGGAGTTAAAAATCACAATCTAACATTTCTTCATCATTTAATAGCTGGAATATTATATTCCACATTATACATATATTATATTTATATAACTACACAAGATTCCCTGATAAATCTTAGGCTCTTTGAAAGTTTACCTGTTCTCCATTGATCCCTAAAATGATTCTGTGAAGTGTATGTAGTAGAGTATTATTTTTCCCATTTTATAGAGAGTTTAGGGACTTGCTTAAAACTTCATGGAAGAGGCTCAGCTCCCATACTCAGTGGTTAGGGCACTGGCCACATACACCAGGGCAAGTGGGTTTGAATCCAGCCTGGGCCTGTTAAACAATAATGACAATTACAACAAAAAAATAGCTGGGCATTGTGGCCAGCACTTGGAGTTCTAGCAACTTGGGAGGCTGAGGGAAGAGAATTACGTAAGCCCAAGAGTTAGAGGTTGCTGTGAGCTGTGACTACATAGCACTCTACAGAGGGCAACATAGTGAAACTCCATCTTTTTGAGACAAACAAACCAACAAAAACTCCATTGAAGAGTTGGAATTTTTTCAAATAGGTTTCCTGACTCTAAGTACATGCTATTTCTGTGCTGCCTCTGTCATAAGGCACAGAGGTGGTGACCTCCCATTTGGAAAAGAAGGAAAATAGTTCCACGCTTATAAAATGCTCAGAGTATGCTCAATATAGCTTATCATTCTGTACACAGAAGGACATAGTGTGATCTTGAGAAAGCCTAAAGAAAATAGGAAGGCTGAGCACAGAGCACCTTGAGGGCTTCCTTTCTACTGACTTTCTGTTGGGGAATGACATCCTTGTTTATGTGGGACTGGGCTATCATGTGAAGAGGTAATAAACTACAACCCGGCCTTAGAATGCATTAATAAAAACAGTGAGTCAGCAGATATACAGTAAATACTTACAGCATGAGTCATAAGTGTGTGCTGAGAGGAGAGAGGACATGAAGGAAATCTTAGATGATTTATATTTATGATGTACTTATCCCTTTGAGGATTTTGGCTTTTTAAAATTCTAGAACCATTTATTCTGATGGTTCTGATCCCTGTGTCTGTATCATTTACCTCACTATCTTTCCTTTATTAACTCTAGTGAGTCTCCTTATTTTGACCGATAGGGAAGTGTGTATATAATTATGCTTGTTAATTTTGTAAGGCCGGCGTAATATATAAATACTCTACCAAATTATAAATAATTCATTTAAAGAAAAAAAAAAAAAAAAAAGAAAAAAAAGAAAAAGAAAAAAGATTCCTTACAATTTCTTTTTCATTGCATTGGAGTCACTAGGTTAAATGGTCTGAAGAAAAGCTTGATAAGCACCAAATTATATCATTTTTCCTCTCAGAACTCTTCTTTTATGAGGAATATTTTTATTTTTACTTTCCTTATGGATAGGTTGACACTGTAAAAGTAGTTTGGACGTGGCATTATTCACAGAATATAAGCAAGAGAGTTGAAAGGAAAAGACATTTTCCAATGACATGCATGAGTGTGCAGGAGCTGAGCAGACTGGCTCTGACTTCACTGCACATTTGGAAGAAATTGGTTTACAATATGTGTCATCATAAAGACATAAAGGAAATGAACGAACAGCATGAGCCCGGTGACAACTTGCATATTGATAGCCTCATAAAACAACATTCTTTTTCTCACAGAAGAGTTTATTTCCAATGAAACTGGTTCTAGAATGAGGGCATCCAGCCATCGGGCCTATCTAAATTACCTGGGCCCTGTTGATTCTGGAGAGGGGACTCTGCCCCGGTTCTTTCAACGTTGCCTTGTATATCCACTTTATCTGCCACCCTTGTATTTATAGAGAGTTGACAAGAATGATTTGGTATCCAGTTTTGTAGGTCATAGTAGAAAAGAAAGCTGATAAAATAGGCAACTCACATGGACTAGTGACTCCTTCCTTCAGTGTCTATGAAGAATTTGCAGAAAAACAAAAAAAGTGTAGTTTACATGAGGAATCCCAACGGTCAGGTTTATAATAATTAAAAATACTGGCATAGAAATGTGGGAGGTTCATGCAGGTGAATTGCTTGATCTCACGAGTTTGAGATCAACCTGAGCGAGAGCGAGACCCCCATCTTTAAAAACAGCCGAGTGTTGTGGTGGGAGCCTGTAGTCCCAGCTGTGGGGGAGGCTGAGGCAAAACGATCACTTGAACACAAGAGTTTGAGTTTGCTGTGAGCTGTGAAGCCACAGCACTCTACCCAGGGTGACAAAGTTAAAAACATCCTGACATTGTACAGGAGATCATAAGGAGAGTTCTATTAGGATTCAAACAATGTGACATATGTCACTATTTGTAAGATAGGGCTGAATTAGTTCTTTGATGGAAATGTCAAATAAATTTATCAGGACACAGAGAGGTAGTTTGAAAATGAATAAGCTGAACATTCATTTCCACAAGTTGAAAATGCAATAGAGAAAATGTTAAGAAACCAGTTGGAAGAAACAAGGAAAAAGGAATTAGTAACAAGAAAAGAGAAGTTAATAAAATAAAGAACTAGAAGTAAAAACATCAAAACTGCAACAAAACTACCAGTCTCTAGCAAGACTGAGAAAGGAAAAAAAACCCTAAATAAAACAGGGACACCCAATGAAAAAGAAAAATAACAACAGATATAAAAGTTTTTATATAAAAATTAATATTAAGGACAGCCATATAAGAGTACACTTGATAACAAATAAAATGCCATAAAGTATTTGGAAAAATTTAAAGTGCCCAAATTAGGAAATTTCAGTAGATTAATAAGCAATTGAGATGTTAAAATGGTCACAGAAGACCTCCGTTCCACCAAAACTTTGCAGTCCTTAGTCTGCTACATATAAAATGTTTATTAAATTTTCATGGAAAAGTTAATCTTATAATTTTTTTCCCAGAGAAGTAGAAGAGCTACCAGCTTATTTAATGAGATTGTGCAATCTTGATTCTAGTATTAGATAAAGGCAATAAAAGAAAATTATAAGTCAATTTCAGTTGTGAATGTACATTCCAAAATTCTAAATGAAATATTAGCTAATCAAACATTTAGTTATTAAATAATGATTCGTTGTTCAGATCAAGTTTATCCTAGCTCTTCTTCTGTGTTGTTCTCAATGTAGAAAAAATACATCGATAGAATTCACTATATTACCAGAAACAAAAAGAAAATGATATGATTATTTCAACTGATACAGAAAAAAGTTTGATAAATTTACATGCCTATTTGTTACATGAATTAAATAATATATGTACATAGGAATATGTCAAAAGCTGGAGGGGCTGTGGTAATGTGACAGACTCTAGGGATTAAGGACAAGTTTAGAATTATTAATGACTTGGTTCTTTTGTTTAATTCACTGTATTTTTATTGAATTTGAACTTACGTCCCCAGAGCTCCCTCAAGAACGGCAGCAAGAATTTTGCTGAAGTACAAAATGACTGGGCAGAAAATGCTCAAAGGGGAGGATGGGTTTGAGCTGCAGTTTTTCCAAAAGCCCAGGGCAGAGTGGTACGAGAACCAGGGAAATCGATGCAGAGATGACCTTAAGCCAACACACAGACCTTTCGTTGCTTGGACACATTTACTCTTTCATTTCCCAAACAATAAAATCCATACGAGTTTTAATTTTTGCTTTATAAATGTAGAAATTTTGGAAACAGATCCTACTATTTCAGTGGGAACAAAGATCCTCTTTGCAGACACAATCACCGCACGTTGGCATACACATTGATGTCTACACAGCCCAAATTGCTTCCTTCAGCATTTAAACAGTTTTCAGATGACTGCAATGGCCTGGCAGGTCTAGCAAGACAGGTGAATTAATAGAAGTGGTTTGGTTTGGGGAGCTAGAAATATCTAGAAAGAGACTAATGGTCAGGGGGTATTAAAAACAAAGCACATCTGTGGGTCACCAGCTTGTAATGCCTACATTGATGATCCCTCTTGTGATCATAAGACTTCCTGCACGACTGGGAAATGGACAAGACATTTACATACGAGTCAGAGGAATATGTGGCAAGAAATAATCGCTTGGTAAACTAGGCAGTACTCTGTATATGTCCTGGAAATATACAGAAAAAGAGATGCCTTTTGTGTTTGTGGGGTATTATATCATCATCACCATGATCCTCCTTTTCATATCTATCTTACTTTTTATTTTATAAAGAGTTAGAAGAATCTGCACCCCACTGTTTTTCACAGAAATCTCAGATGAAAAGTAGAAATAATGTTGTCCATGTTTTACATAAGTGCAAGTTCAGTATTACTGTGGCTGAGTGTTTTACCCCTAATCTCGCAGGTCTGAAGTGGCAGAATTGGCACCCTGATTCTTGTGCTTGGGTATTGCAATGGGCGTCTACAGGATTTGTTGAGTCTTCTAGTTGTTACAATGCCCCTCTGCCCATTCCACGTGATGTCTCTGAAAGACCCGTGTTACAAGCTGATCTCAACCCTTGGCCAAGCTGGTCATTGAATTCCACCCCTGGAACTTGGGGTTTGGGACAGTGAGTGATGGCGATGAAGAAGCTGGGATGCGTAAAACTTTACAACTCTTGGCATCCTCTCAAATGAGGTGATCTATGATTGGGCAGCTGAGAAGCAGTCCCAAGAGAAACAGATGAGCCTGGAAACTTTAACAGTGAGCGGAGCCAAGGGATGGAAGGAGAAATTCTATGGCGTTCCAGCCTCTGTTTCCAATCACATCTAAGGGCTGGCTACATTTCTGTCGTTGCAGTCGGGTAGTAGCTCAACTCTTCCTTTGATTATACTTAAGAAAAATTCTTCCCCAAACCTCCTTTTGTGTTTAAGCACTGGATGGAGGAAATTCTTAAAATGACTATGGCTTTGCACTTTGTGGTTCCAGCAGATGTTAAAAGGTGAGTTTTTCTCTAAGGAGATGTTCGCGTACTGCTTTCCATGTGTGGGGAGTTGTCACCTGTAATTCTCTTGTTGTAAAGGACACTTTCTCCCCCAACTCACCACTTAATCTCAACTCACTTACTAGGAAGTCCTGCAGGCCATACGAAAGTGGGGCTTATGCGAGTCCGTATGGGTCTTGTATGTAATTCCCATTGCCCATCCAGTGGGTCCTGTTAGGACAGAATAGAAACCTTCTCAGATTCCCTTGTTCATGTATGACCTGTATCTGATATGTTAAAATCCTCCACACATCTTTTGACCTATTAAGCTTGGGAGAAAAGGCAAACTCGTGATTCTTGGATTCATTCACAGACAACTAATCACCTGACTCTTAACAACTCTGTCACATAAGAGTCAGATTGCCATCTGCTGCGTTTTTCATACTGTGTGTTGACATATTAAGCTCCCCAAGTATCTCACTGAAGTTCTTCTAACTAGTTTTCAGGTGAAAACGGGCACACCAAACCCCTCCAATAGTGGCAACTCATTAGCAGAGCTCTTTCCTGACAAAACATCCTTAAAAATTCTATTCCCCTTTAAAGAATCAAGCATTACACTTACGTTTCCTATATGAACTATACTTAAAGATAGCTAAACAGCTAATAAGGATATGTCTCACTGTATAAAAGTATTAAGGAACAGTAGGATGCAATATCATCATTTTAAAAGACCTTAATGATATAATTGATCCAGGAGATAATCACAAAAAGAGAAAGTATTAAGAAAAAGTACTAGACATTAGGTACTTTTTGGTAGAAGTGTATTCCACTACCTTTGAAGTGTTCTTGAGAATAACTTTATCTTCAATCATATCAAGTTTCTGGATTTACCTACCAGGTTATAGGAAATATGGGGGATTGAAGAACATATTAAAATCCATCATAGTGTATAGTTATTAAAATTTAGAGTGTGAGAAACTTGATAGATAAATAGTCTGATTTCTTTTAAAAAAAACCTAATAAATTATACAAGAGGAAAAGAAGTCATAGAAAAATCTTAAGAGACTTACACACACAGTCAAATGCAGTGTGGGATTCTTGGTTGAATTCTGATTCAAATGAAATACTTTAAGTAAAATATACATATAAGACAACATGTAATTAAATTCAAACTCTGGCTCTTTATTTAAGAGTTATTGTTAATACTTAGATATGATAGTAAATGATATTGTGGACTGTTTTAAAAAAGCACTTAAATTAAAAATATACAATGAAATATTTATGGACAAAGTAATACTGTTATTTGGGGTTTGTTACATAATAATGAAAAGAAACTTGAAACCAAGCAATTTCCTTCCAAGTCTATTGGTGAAATTATTCTATTGCAGTAGAGGAAGAAATGTACAGGAATAAGGAATTTGTCAGAGAAGAGCGTATTGCCCAATTTATTGACTTATGGGGTTTACGTGGGAGACAAGTCTGCTATAAGCTTGGAAAGGTGGTTTTGGGCCTGAGCTTGGAAGGCCTTAAAAATAGGCTAAGGGATGTGAACAGAAATCATTATTTCAATATGCAGGGCACCATTATGTTCTATATCAAAACTTTGTGATAAAATTCAATACTAATTTAAATGCTAACCGCTGTGTTTTGTCAAAATATTGGAAGCTCCCTTGGATGGAAGATGAACTTTGAAAAATACTAGACCTATGAAAGATGAATAGGAAATTTTTAATAACATTAGTTTCTTAATAGCGATGGAAGCACCTTTTAAATAATTTTATTTTGGTCACCTGGATTATAAATTACTAGGACAAAGAATTGGAGAACCAGAATTGAAAGATAATATTCTGTGTCCTGCATAGGAGAAAAATGAGCTCATGAAGTTTCCCAATGTTAATAATTAAGATTTAAATTCTATGCCTTTTCATTTTTATTTTATTTTTCTCAATTTCATGTTTTCTGAATCCATAATATTATATATTGTTTCTAGAAACATTTTCTACTAGAGTACAAGGTTGAATTGTGGTTTATTTCACAATGTATTTTTTAAAATTGGGCTTTTGTAGAAAATTGTTTGGACAATTCTACCTGTTATGACCATAGCATGATATAATTTTTATAGGATTAAGATCAATACTGCATCCTAAAAGATGGGGCTCTATTCTTTCAAGGTCTTACCCCCCAAGCTGCTGCCTCAGCTGCACCTTTGAGGCATCAGTTCAACCTTCTTTTGGGCTGGCAGGTAGATCTACAGTGTGTGGTGGGAGCCGTGGATCTGGAGTCACGGGACCTCTACTGCTGTACAGTGGAGGTAGAGTCCCAACTGGCTTCAAGGTGATGTTATGCAGGATTCCATGATGAGAAAATTCTGTGAGGTCTCAGTAGTGTTTTTTGGCTGGGAAGTGTGGGCAGTCAAGCACAGCCAGAATGAGACATCGCCCTCTCCAGGGCATAAGCATCTGTTTGGTCTCCCTGCAAGATGGTGCCACGTTGGGCCCTCGTTGTTCTCTAGTGCCGGTGCATTAGACATTTGGAGTGGCAATGGCTCATCAGCACTGGTGAGATGGAGCTCCTGCTGATGGGCTGACACAAAGGACCAGTTCTGTTACCAAGGCTACTGTGATTCAAGGCTATTCTCATCAATCACCAGAGAAGCTGAAGACAAAGGCTGGGTGACTGAGCCATCCTGTCCACTTGGGTTTTGAATGTCTCCTCTGAAGCTGATTCTCTCTAGAGGACACTAGCAAGTGACACGTAAGTCCTCACTTTACTTGGACCTTCCTTTGGATGTGTTGTTTTCTTAGTGGTCACTTTAGGTGCTGCAGTGAACATGTGTTACTGTGACAATGATTCTACCGGAAATGACATTTTGGCACTTCAAATGGAAGATAGGAATCTTACTTTCATGTGGGTCCCCCAGCCCCCCACACTTCAAATGTATTTCCTCTACACACATTGAGCAGCACATCAGGTGGGATTGTAATTTATGTGCATGAGCCATCAAACATGATTAAAAAGCTCCTGGGAGAAAGATAGTCTATTGTATTTTATCCCCCTTTTTACCTATCACATTGCTACTTTTTCTTTCATTTCCTGTCTGTTTGAACACTTTCCTTTAGGCACTTTTAAAGAGTAAATCTGTGGGAGACACATTTTCTTAGACGGCAGCTGGAGGATTACTTGAGGACAAGAGTTCAAGACCAGCCTGGGCAACCTAGTGAGATCCCATCCATATAAAAAATAAAATAAAAATTAGCCTGGTGTGGTGGAGCATGACAGTAGTTCTAGTTACTTGGAAGGCTGAGGCAGGAAGATTTATAGACTACTTGAACCCACGATTCAAGGTTACAATGAGCTATGATTGGGCCCTGAGCATTGCACTTCAAGCTGGGTATGAAAGGATGCAGCGTGCAGTATAGCAGATGGGAAAAGCAGCCCTTGTGCCTACGGCTGAGATATAGCACCCTAGGGCTGAAATCTGAATCCTACTGGAGAAGGCACAGCTCTCACTGGCTATCAAAGAAGTCACTGTGGTGTTACTCTGTAGAATTTGCTGGAAATCTGCCCCCTATGGCTCCAGGGAAACTCGTTTGTGAGGAGAAACCCACCTGAAGCAACACTACAAAACCGCTCCAAGGTGGTGGTGGTCACTGGGTGATGCTGCCCACAAGGTCCAGCAGGAGCCTGGAGCTAAAGAGGCTGTGCACGCTCCCGGGGATGCTGTGAGTGCTGAGGAAGCCCAGTGCTGGAGTAGCTGCCTGTGTCATAGGGACTGACACTGGGCACGCTTTGCAAGAGTCTACTGAGCAGAACAGAACCAGGAAGCAAAACTTTCCTCCTGCAACTGCCTCTCTAGCACCCTCTACTGACCAAGTTGGACATCGTGCTGTGAACAGTGAAAAATATTTAAAGGGACCAGATTGATTTTCACAGAGCAGGTAAAAAAGGGAGAATTTGGAGCTGACAGGCAATACATTTATGACTGGCTTATAAGAAGTGGAGACTTTATGGTGGGAAATTTATGAGAGGACTTTATACAAAGCATTGGCTTAATGATTTAAACCGTAATAGCAATGTATCAATGCCTCTTAGTGATAGTATATTTAAATTGTTTTCAAATCTTTGTAGCAAATATAACACTCTATATCCATAGTTCCTAAATGACAAATTACATTTTTAAAAGTGGATGCTTATTACAGGTACTTGGTATGTCATATAGATGTTATCATATAAATTGTAATTTAATTTGATTTGATGCTGAAAGTTTCAATATCAAGATCAGCAGTCAACTGTGAGTTAATCCAGCAGCTCAGGTGATCCATGGTCAAGTCTCTTACAATAAATAACCAAGAAGAGGTCCAGGTTTGTTCCCAACTGGAAGACAGGGTTAGACAATGGGATCCAGAGTCATCTTGTGCTACCAGTGAGTGAGTGACTGCTGAGCATGTGAGAAGGTCAGCAGTGCTGTTGAGTATTATTAATGGACTCTATTTAGAAGCAATGTGTGTGTGTAATATTTTTGGCTTGGGTTTGCACAAATACAGGTTTGTATCCATATTTAACTTGTATTTATCTCACCTCTCTGTGACATTTGGAATTTTTGACTATTTCTTTTGGAAGATCTCCTCCTTTTTGTCTTATGTGGCCCTGTTTATTTTTTTCTTCTAGGATCTTTTTTTTTCTAAAGCATCTTAAGGGTCACGATTTCAAATAGCTCCAGCTTTGACCCTTTTTCTATTTTTTTCCTTTTTAAAAAAACTTTATTTTGGATTAGTATAAGGATACAAATGCTCTCGTTTGATATATTTCTTTCCAGGATGGCAGTATAACATCATAGTTAAAAGCACAGAACTTCCTGGTAGGGAAATCTTGAATATGACCTCTGCCACTTCCTTCCTTGTGATCTTGGAAAACTTAGTATCTCCAATCTCATTTTCTTATCTGTAAAAGTGATCCAGAGATGTCGTCATGGACTCATGTGCTTTGCACTTTTCTGTTTTTCAGCATATTTAATTTTTGTCCTCCTTTATTGGTGGCAAGATGGCTGCTGATATTCTAAGCATTGCTGTGACACACCATTGCTCTAAAAAGAAGGGAACCAACAGGCAATATCAAATCATGATGGGTAGGGCTCACCGTGATTGGGTCCTTGCAGTTGGGCACATTGTAAACCCTAACATAATTTGGCTTCTGTTGGCAAGAGAATGGCTGTTGGGCAGGCAATTAGTGTTGTCTTCTACCTGCAATTCTCCTTTTTTAGTATGTGAAATATCACAGGGTTATGTGAAGGCTCCACCTTGGAATTTTATTTCTATTATTCTATACCCAGAGCAGCCTTCTCCTCCCTTCCCCCCCTGTTGCTCTACAATTTAACCCTTTCTTCCCATGACATCTCTCCATCCACACCTTGTGGATTTGAGCAAGTCCAGCTATATTTACGACTACATATTAGGTTGAATGGCATGAACTTACCAACATTAACATATTTTTCCCACGAAAATTCACAATTTACCCAGATAATTTGGTATTAATAGAAAACAAGCAGTAACTATGGCTAGCAAAGGAATAAAAATGGCTTAAAACCACCATAGAATGTTTTTAATAATGAAAAAAGTCAATCTAATTTACATATTATGCCAGTAAAAGGCATTTGACATATTCATTTGGTGAAAAAGTCACCTGTTAATAATACTTAATTAGCAAGAAATTGTTCTTGTTCTTTGCTGTTCTTAGACATGCAGTTCTTAACATGATTAATTCCCTTTTTATTCCTATAATTTGAGCAAGCCAATCCAGTTACATCCTGCAGAGAGAGAAAATGTATTGCTTTATGACATTTTTTCATTGTGTGACCTGCCATTTACCTCATGCCTTCTGTCTGTCCCAGCTGGGGATCTCAGAATGGCTGCATATATTCCAAAAAACATGGAACTCAAAGAAGAATCTTCCTGCAAGTAGGACATTTAAAATTTAAAAAAAGATGAGCGGAAAAAGCCAGCACAGAGGTGAAAGATAAGAAATGTGTCTCAGACATCCAAATGTGGTGAAGAGCCAGCACTTTGCAGGGAGCCAGAGCCAGGCTTTGTAACAGGAGAGGAAGTCATCTGGAAAATGGCATTTCTCACACACTGGCTGTAAGTCAATCTCCTGCGTGAGAGTATCAAGTTAAACATCCCTTGCCAGTCTCTCATTTCTATGAAAGTAATAAGACTCCGGCCACAGAATCATTCTTTTGTTCAGTGGTTTCCCACCTGCTGCTCACACACTGCTAACGTCATCTTCTTTCCAAAAATCTTGCTCACCGCATTTCACATACTTAGTCCCGTAAGTCCCTTTGGTGGATGAAATAGATCAATAGCAGCAGAAGTTACCCTGAGGTGTAGCCAAATGAGAAGGAAGGCTGAGTTGCGATCATTAAAAAGTTGGTCATTTAACAACTGGACAGGACAGCTCGAGAACTCTTAAGGAGGCCAAGAATGGGAGGAAACAAAGAGAGCTCAATGTAAACTCACAGATGACAATAAAGAAGTAGGGGTTTTCAGAAACTAAAGGATTAAAAGGCCAACACATGACACAATAGCAAAGAAAAAAATCACAATAGTTGGGGAAATGTGGATTCCAGCTCGGGCTTCACCAATTATTCATGCAATTTTGAGCAGGCCACTTAATCTTTACTTTTTAAAGACAGCCTTGTTGAAGTGTAATTCACATTTCATAACATTAACCCATTTAAAGTGTACAAGTCAATGCCTTGTAGTATATTCACAGAATTGTACAAAAAGTACAACCATCTAATTTTAGTGCATTTCCTCACCACCCCCCAAAGAAATCCCAAACCTATTAGCTGTCTCTTATTCCTTAATTCCCTACACCTCCAACTCCCGGCAACTCCTTTCCATCTCTATAGATTTGTCTTTTCTGGGCATTTCATATAAATGGAGCCATACGGTCCATGACCTTTTATAGCTACTTCTTCTTCTTTTTTTTTTATTAAGTCATTTGTACATAGATCATACATACATTTATGCCATTATGGAATTTGATGTGTCAATTATTTGTACAAACTGGAGTGCTTACATCCTACTAATCAACATAGCCTTCACCTTATTTACCCAATTACAGCATTAAGGCATTTGTGTTCTACACCTGATAGATCCAACTTGTACTTGCAATATGCTCCATAGGTGTGGGTCCCCTACTAACCCTCCCTCTGTCGACCCACCCCCCTCCCTTCCTCTCTCCCTCCCCTCCCTCCTTCATCCTAGGCTATAGTTGTGTTTCATTTCTCATATGCAAGTGTGAGTGATTATAAATTGGTTTCACAGTAGTACTGAGTGCATTGGATTTTTTTTTTCCATTCCTGAGATACTTTACTAAGAAGATTATTTTCCAGCTCCATCCAAGTAAATGCAAAAGAGGTAAAGTCTCCATTTTTTTAAGGCTGCATAGTGGTATATACATATACCACAATTTATTAATCCATTCATGGGTCGATGAGCACTTGGGCTTCTTCCATGACTTGGCAATTATGAATTGAGCTGTAATGAATAATTAGGTGCAAATATCTTTATTGTCAAGTGATTTTTGGTCCTTTGGGTATACACCTAGAAGAGGAATTGCAGGATCAAATGGTAGGTCTGTATTTAGATCCCTGAGTGTTCTCCAAACTTTCTTCCAAAAGGAACGTAGTAGCTTGCATTCCCACCAGCAGTGCAGAAGTGTTCCCTTTTCTCCACATCCACGCCAACATCTGTAGTTTTGGGATTTTGTGATGTGGGCTACTCTTACTGGAGTTAGATGGTATCTCAGAGTGGTTTTGGTTTGCATTTCTCTGATGATTAAAGATGATGAGCATTTTTTCATGTGTCTGTAGAAATGTGCCTGTCTTCTTCAGAGAAGCTTCTGTTCATGTCTCTTGCCCACAATGAAATGGGATCACTTGTTTTTTTCTTAACAAGTTTGAGTTCTCTGTGGATTCTGGTTATTAGACCTTTGTCAGAAATATAACTTGCAAAAATCCTCTCCCATTCTGAGGGCTGTCTATTTGCTTTACTTAGTGTGTTCTTGGCAGTGCTGAAGCTTTTTAATTTGATAATATCCCAGTAATGTATTATTATTATTTTTTTTTTGTAGAGACATAGTCTCACTTTATCGCCCTCGGTGGAGTGCTATGGCATCACACAGCTCACAGCAACCTCCAACTCCTGGGCTCTTGCCTCAGCCTCCCAAGTAGCTGGGACCACAGGCACCCGCCAGAATGCCTGACTATTTTTATGTTTTGCAGTTCAGCCGAGGCTGGGCTTGAATCCGCCACCTTCGGTATATGGGGCCGGCACCCTACTCGATGAGTCACAGGTGCCACCCCCAGTAATGTATTTTTGATGTTGCTTCAATTGCCCGGAGTCTCCTCCTCATAAAGTATTCTCCCAGGCCAATGTTTTCCAGTGTTTCCCCTGCACTCCCTCTATTCTTCTCCCTCTAAGAATTTTTACAGTTTCATGTCTTAAGTTTAAGTCCTTTAACAAGTAAGAGTCAATTTTTATTAGAGGAGAAAGGTGTGGGTCCAGTTTCAGTCTTCTACAGGTTGCCAGTCAATTCACACTGCACCATTTGTTTTTTAGGGAATCTTTTCCCCAATATATATTTTTAATAGGCTTATCAAAGATCAAATGACGATAAGTGTCTGGGTTCACCTGTTGGTCTTCCATTCTGTTCCATACATCTACTTCTCTATTTTTGTGCCAGTACCATGCTGTTTTGATCACTATCGATTTATAATATAGTCTGAAGTCTGGAAGCGTGATTCCTCCTGATTTGTTTTTATTTCTGAGTAATGTCTTGGCTATTCAAGGTTTTTCCTGTTTCCATATAAAACGAAGTACTAATTTTTCCAAGTCTTTAAAGTATGACAGAGGTGTTTTAATAAGGATCACATTAAATCTGTAGATTGCTTTAGCTAGTATAGACATTTTAACAATGTTGATTCTTTCCAGCCATGAGCATGGTATATTTTGCCATTTGTTAACATCTTCAGCTATTTCTTTTCTCAGAGTTTCATAGTTCTCTTTATAGAGATCTTTCACATCCTTAGTTAGATACACTCCCAGGTAATTTATCTTCTTTGGCACTATTGTAAAGGGAATAGAGTCTCTGAATTTTTTCCCCCTTATAAAGGCTGCAGATTTGTGAGTGTTAATTTTGTATCCTGAGGCATTGCTGTATTCCTTGATCACTTCTAGGAGTTTTGTAGTTGAGTGTCTGGGGTTTTCCAGATATACAATCATATATCTTTGAATTTTTTCCCCCTTATAAAGGCTACAGATTTGTGAGTGTTAATTTTGTATACTGAGGCGTTGCTGTATTCCTTGATCACTTCTAGGAGTTTTGTAGTTGAGTGTCTGGGGTTTTCCAGATATACAATCATATATCTTTGAATTTTTTTCCCCTTATAAAGGCTACAGATTTGTGAGTGTTAATTTTGTATACTGAGGCGTTGCTGTATTCCTTGATCACTTCTAGGAGTTTTGTAGTTGAGTGTCTGGGGTTTTCCAGATATACAATCATATCATCTCTGAAGAGTGACAGTTTGATCTTCTCTGGTCCTATTTTGATCCCCTTGATTGCCTTCTCTTGCCTGATTGCGGTGGCTAAGACTTCCATTACAATGTTAAAAATCAGTGGAGACAGTGGGCATACTTGCCTGGTTCCTTATCTGAGTGGAAATGATTTCAATTTTAATCTATTCAATATGACATTGGCTGTGATTTTGTGGTAGATGGCCTCTAACAGTTTAAGAAATGTTCCTTGTATACCTATTTTCTTAAGTGTTCTGATCAGCTGGATATTATCAAAACCTTTTTCTGCATCAATTGAGATAATCCTATGGTCATTGTTTTTTAATTTGTTTATGTGATGTATTATATTTATGGATTTACGTATATTGAACTATCCTTGGGAACCTGGGATGAAACCCACCTGGTCGTGATTTATAAATTGTTTAATGTGTTGTTAGATTCTGTTTGCTAGGATCTTATTGAATATTTTTGGATCAATATTCATTAGAGATATTAGTCTATAATTTTCTTTTCTTGTTGAAAAGATATTAGTTTATAATTTTCTTTTCCTGGTTTGAGTATCAGGGTGATATTTGCTTCATAGAATGTGTTGGGCAGTATTCCTTCTTTTTCTATGTTTTGGAAAAGGTTAAGTAACATAGATATTAGTTCCTCTTTAAAGGTTTGGTAGAATTCTGTTGTGAAGCCATCTGGTCCTGGGCTTTTCTTTTTGGGGAGATTTCATATAGTTGATGCTATTTCAGAACTTGTTATAGGTTTGTTCAACATATCCACTTCTTTCTGGCTAAGTCTAGGAGGGTAGCATGTTTCCAAGTATTGATCTATTTCCTTCAGATTTTCATACTTCTGAGAATAGAGTTTTATATAATATTCATGAAGGATTTGTTGAATTTCTGAGGGGTCTGTTATTTGGCATTTATCATTTCTGATTGATGAAATTATGGATTTTAATCTTCTACTTCTGGTTAGGTTAGGCAAAGGTTTATCTATTTTATTGACCTTTTCAGTTTGGCCAGGGCTGGGTTCAAACCCGCCACCCTCGGTATGTGGGGCTGGCACCCTACTCACTGAGCCACAGGCACCACCATATTTTATTGACCTTTTCAAAAAACTAACTCTTTGATTGGTTGATCTGTTGTATGATTCTTTTGTTTTCAATTTCATTTAGTTCTGCTCTAACTTCAGTTATTTCTTTTCTTCTGATGGGTTTAGGGTTGGAAAGTTCTTCCTTTTGCAGTTGCTTGAGAAGTCCCATTAAGTTGTTGACTTCCTTTCTTTCTGTTCTCTTAAGGAAGACTTGCAATGCTATAAATTTTCCTCTTAGGGCTGCCTTTGCGGTATCCCAGAGGTTCTGATAGTTTGTGTCTTCATTATCGTTTTGTTCCAAAAATTTGGTAATTTCCTTCTTGATCTCACCTATGACTCATATTATTAAGCATGAGTTTATTTAGTTTCCATGTTTTTTATGCATATGCAGATTCCTAATGTTACTGAGTTCAACTTTTATTTCACGATGGTCCGAGAAAATACAAGGAATGATTTCTATTCTTTTAAATTTGCTGAGGTTAGATTTGTGACCTAAGATGTGATCAATTTTGGAGGATGATCCATGGGCTGATGAGAAGAATGTGTATTCAGTTTTGTTAGGATGAAATGTTCTGTAGATGTCTGTTAGATGCATATGTTGAATGGTTAAGTTTATGTCTAAAATTTCTTTACTTAGCTTCTTTTTGGAGGATGTATCCAACACTGCCAGAGGAGTGTAAAAGTCCCCGACAATTATGGTGCTGAAGGAAATCAAGTTGCTCATGTCAGTTAGAGTTTCTCTTATAAATTGAGGTGCATTCTGTGCATAGATATTGATAATTGAAATCTCATGATGTTGAGTGTTGCCCTTAGCAAATAAGAAATGATCGTCATTATCTTTCCTTACTTTTGTTAGTTTAAAACCTATTGTATCTGCAAATAAAATTGCAACATCTGCTTTTTTCTGCTTTCCACTTGCCTAAGTTATAGATGACCATCCCTTCACCCTGAGTCTATGTTTATCTTTTAAGGTAAGGTCAGATTCTTGAATGCAGCAGATGTCTGGCCTGAGTTTTTGTATCCAGTCAGCCAACCTGTGCTTCTTTAGAGAGCAATTTATTTTTATTTATTTATTTATTTTTATTGAATCATAGCTGTATACAATAATTCAGTCATGGGGTACAGTGTGTGGGTTTGACATACAATCGGAGATATTTTCATCCACCTGATTGACATACCATTCATGAGATTTTCTCATTTACTATGTGAAAATATTTTTGATCCATGTTTAGAAGTTTTCTCCTGACCCTTCAAATATGCACCACAAGTGTGACCTCGCCCTTTATCCTCTCTCCCTTCACCCTCTCCCTCCTCTTCCCTCCCTCTCCCCTTTCCCCATCTTCTTGTGCAATAAAGGGGTTGTAGCCTTCACTTGAAAGACATAAATTTGCTTCAAATGAGGGATGTATACATTGGATACTTTTTCTTCCATTCTAGAGATGCTTTGCTAAGGAGAACATGTTCTAGCTCCATCCATGTAAATATGAAAGAGGAAAAGTCACCATCTTTCTTTAAGGCTGAATAATATTACATGGTATACATGTACCACAGCTTATTAATCCATTCGTGGATCGATGGGCTCTTGGGCTTCTTCCATGACATAGCAATAATGAATTGGGCTGCAATAAACAATCTGGTACAGATATCCTTGTTGTAATGTGTTTTTTGGTCATCTGGGTATATACCAAGTAAAGGAATTATAGGGTTAAATGGCAAGTCTATTTTTAGATCTCTGAGTATTCTCCAAACATCTTTCCAAAATGGATGTATTAGTTTGCATTCCCACCAGCAATGTAGAAGTGTTCCCTTTTCTCCGCATCCACGCCACCATCTCTGATCTTGGGATTT
>CAUYRH010010717.1:0-19039 GCA_963574655.1 Perodicticus potto
ATTAGTGCAATCAAGGGGTACAATGTGCTGGTTTCATATACAATCTAAAATGTTTTCATCAAACTGTTTAACATAGCCTTCATGGCATTTTCTTAGTTATTGTGTTAAGACCTTTCTATTCTGCATTTAGTAAGTTTCACCTGTACCCTTCTAAGGTGCACCGTAGGTGTGATCCCACAAATTACCCTCCCTCCACCCCAACCATCCCCCTCTCCTCCCCTCCCTTGCCCCTTTCCACATATTCTTGTGCTATAATTGGGTTATAGCCTTGGGTGAAAGCTATCAATTAGCTTCATAGTAGGGTTGAGTACATTGGATACTTTTTCTTCCATTCTTGAGATACTTTGCTAAGAAGAATATGTTCCAGCTCCATCCATGCAAAGATGAAAGAGGTAAAGTCTCCATCTTTCTTTAAGGCTGAATAGTATTCCATGGTATACATGTACCACAATTTATTAATCCATTCGTGGGTCGATGGGCACTTGGGCTTCTTCTATGACTTAGCAATTAAGAATTGGGCTGCAATAAACATTCTGGTACAGATATCTTTGTTATAATGTGATTTTTGGTCTTCTGGGTATATACCAAGTAGAGGAATTATAAGATCGAATGGCAAGTCTATTTTTAGATCTCTAAGTATTCTCCAAACATACTTCCAAAAGAAACGTATTAATTCGCATTCCCACCAGCAATGTAGGAGTGTTTCCTTTTCTCCACATTCACGCCAACATCTCTGGTTTTGGTATGTTGTAATGTGGGCTAATCTTACTGAAGTTAGGTGATATCTCAGAGTAGTTTTGATTTGCATTTCTCTGATGATTAAGGATGGTGAGCGTTTTTTCATGTGTCTGTAGGCCGAGCGCCTGTCTTCTTTAGAGAAGTTTCTCTTCAAGTCCTTTGCCCACCCTGAGATGGGATCTTACTGGTTTTTGTAACCTCCAGTAATAATTGAGAGCTGGCAGTCTACAAACACTTATGGAATGGATTTAAGTTGCAAGTTATTAATTTGTCCTGAAAGGAGGTTTTAGAAAAGAAAAAAGAGAAGAACAAAGGAAGGAAGGAAGGCTAACAAGATAGTAAAAGAAATGTAGGCAGAGCCTTCCTCCGCAGGAGAGAGGGGGGAGGGAAAGACAGAGAGTAGAGAGGGAGGGGCTGGGGGCCGCTCACCCTGTAATCCCTGCATCTGGGAGACTGGGAGGGTCCCTGAGCTCCGGAGTTGGAGACCAGCCTGAGCAAGAATGAGACCGCATCTCTACTAAAAATAGAAAAGCTAACCGGGCATTATGGTGCTTAGTAGTCCCTGTAGTCGCCTGTAGTCCCAGTCCCTGGGGAGGCTGAGGCAAGAGCATCACTTGAGCCCAAGAGTTTGAGGCTGCTGTGAGCTGTGACACCATGGCACTTACCCAGGGCAACAAATTGAGACTTTGCCAAAGAACAAGAAGAAGGAAAAGGAGAAGGGTGAGAAGGGAGTGGCAGGGAGAGAAAGGAGGAAAGAAAGAGGGAGGGTGAGAGAGCAAAAAGAAAAGAAAGGAACGAAAAGGAAAAGAGAAACCGTGAGGACAATGGCTAGGAGAAAGGGAAGCCGACAGGTGAAGACGCGCACAGCAGAGGGGGCTAAGAAACCACAGGGCGAGTCCGCCTGTTTCCCAGGGTGGCCAGAGCGAGTCCCATCAGGAGCCACGTCCCTGTGATTCACAAGTGTGCAGCACGCAGACAGATCGCCCTTCAGTGGCTACCGAGATGGTTCAAGAAGGGATACAGGCCGAGCATCCCCCACGCCGGGAAGGGTAGGTCTGTCAGTGCCCGGAAGGTCCGTCTGTCCCTCTCAGGCCGCCTGTCCGTGGAAGCCGTGCCAGGAAGGGGATGGCGCACACAGGCCTGGGCCGGGCTCCTCTTGCTCCCGGGAAGGAAAGCCGCGTTCCAGGCGAGAGCCGCCAGGCTTCCTTCCTCTCGCCCTGCTGGTAGGAAGTGATGGAGAAGAAATGGGCACCCTGCTTTGGCTGTGTGTAAGTCAATTAGAACACGCTGACTTTTCTAACAGGATGACCCCTGCCCTCCCCCAGAGCCTGCTCCGTTAACGAAGTAGTCAGAGCCCTTTCCTTTAGAGAGGCCTCTGTCACTCACACGCTGGACTCCTCCACAACCCAGAAGTCACTTAGGAACCTGAACAACCAAGTGCAGACTTAGGAATCCTTGTTTTTAAAGTCATCTTCCTGCCCCTTTTGCTTCTACTCCCCCCCAAAATGTTTTAACACTAATGGAAATACTTCTTTTTTCTGTGGACATGGCTGCAGTGTGGATTACTGTACTGATCTCAGGCGTGAGACACTGGGGGTCATTTCCGGCAGCACCAGGCAGGAAGGGAGCAGGTTATTTTGCAGTTTTTGGCCGGGGCCAGGTTTCAATCCACCACCTCTGGTATATGGGGCCAGCACCCTATTCCTTTGAGCCACAGACACCACCCCTCAGCATGATCTTCTTTAACCACAAATAGGATCCCTTCGTGACCTGCTTTAAACTTCCCAATGGCTTCCCATTGCTGACAGGACAGTCCCATCTCCCTAACACGGGTGACAAGATGTTGCCAGCGCTGGTCCCCACCACTTTCCTAGCCTCAACTTAGCTAATTCTCCCACCGCAGTCTCCACTCTGCCATGTACAGTAACACACACACACACATACATGGGTGCACACACAGGTGCACACACACTCAGATGCCATACACAAATGCACACACAGGTGCACACACATACACAAATGCACACATACGCACATACATAAGTGCCCTCACGCACTTTTCCCACTATTCCCACTATCGTCCAGGCCCCTAAGCTTCCAGGAAGCCCTCCCAGAAACCTCACCTCTCGGTTAGATGACTTTCTCATGATGTCCATGGTACCTTGCGCTCCTCTGGTTTTGACCCTTCCACGCTGTTCTGTAATTGTTTGTCTGACTAACCCCCTAACAAGGCTGCTGGGGGGGGACTGCATATACACTGTCCGTCATTGCGTCCCAGGCTCTGGAGCAGGGCCCAGCTCAACAAATGTATTTTTAACTTATATTTATTTGAAGAGAATGAATTTAACCCTTTTCAATTCAATCTTTCTGCCACACTCATGCTCCCAGCTCTTCTTTATTTTGGGTGGGAAAGAGGTTAGTGAATGACTTGTAATTATCCTACAGCTTTAAAAGAGAAAAACAAGGCTGAGCCAGTTGCTGGTGCCTATAATCCCAGCACTCTGGGAGGCCGGGGCAAGTGGATTGCTTGAGCTCAGGAGTTCAAGACCAGCCTGAGCAAGAGTGAGACCCAGTCTCTACTAAAAATAAAAAACTGAGGCAAGAGAATCGCTTGAGTCCAAGAGTTAGAGGTTGCTGTGAGCTATGACACCATGGCACACTACCCAGGGCAACAAAGTGAGACTCTGTCTCAAATCAACCAATCAATAAATAATAAATAATAGCAAAAAACATGTATGAATTCCCTGGATTACTTTATTATCTATTTTAGGTTACATAAAATAATTAAAGTGGTTTTGTCTGACCCAGGACCAGAAAGGGATTTATGACCTGGAAAATCTCAGGCAAGCCTAGCATATAGTACAGGTCCTCAAACTACGGCCCACTGGCCACATGCTTCAGTGTGAGTTGTTTTTGTTCCCGTTTTGTTTTTTACTTCAAAATAAGATATGTGCAGTGTCCATAGGAATTTGTTCATAGATTTGTTTTTTTTTAACTATAGTCCAGCCCTCCAACAGTCTGAGGGACAGTGAATTGGCCCCCTGTTTAAAAAGTTTGAGGACGCCTGATATAGTAGGTGCATAATAAATACTTATCATTTGGAAATGAATTGAGTTACAACTTGGATAATCTTGGAATGCACACCTGAGCATTAATTGTATTTCAGGAAGCTGATTGATGGTTGATAGCATCACACAGCATTGACACGTGGGAAGGCCGGCGACATTCACCCAAAAGGAGGAGTAATCATGGATTAGGCAAAAAGGGAAAAAATCTGAAGGGAAGAAACAGCAGTTTTTGCCTGGCTCTCCTGAAGGCAAAGCCGGAGAATCAGTCAATGACCCTGGTTGGCCGTGGGAGAAGGAGCCCTGCTGCAGGCAGGGACATTTGTCAGGCCCTATCACCCTGTGAGATGCTGGCCTCCTTTTCTCAGATCCATCAAGCATCCCGTAAACTTTCCAGCAGATTTTCCTACAGGGAGGCCAGGTGCTGACCGAAGCATTCCCGTCCTTTAGCCAGTTCTATTTCTCATTGAAAGTGAATAAATTGACCCGGCTCACGTACCAGGCTAGTAGGAATCCGTCCTGAAACCCTGCTCTATTCTGACTTTAAGAACAAACGTCATGTTTCTAAATTTACAGAACTGAAAACCAGGCCTTTGGACTCAGCAAAATGCACTGTCTTGTAAGGCCCAGCTTGAGGGGTCGCTGTCCCTCCTCCCTGGAAGATGCTCAATTCTTCTAGAGATGATAGGAGGCAATCCTCAGAGCTGCATCACTCAGTGAGCACAGGGGCTGAGGGGACAGACCATCCAGGAGCATGCAGTGCTGGGCCAATCAGACAGTCAAGGGGTGGCTTTGAATCAGGGGTGTCCAACAGCACTAGAGACATAGTCGTTGGTGGTAGGAACCTTGCCCCTAGGCCAGAATAGGCCAAAATAGGCTAGACCAGACAGGCGCCAGTTGTGGGTGGCACAAGTGAGCCTCAAGCGGGAATCTGGGGCAAGGCTTCTTTTGGAAGCAGTAGAACCTGAGCAGTAATCTCTCCTAATGCTGGTTCCATTGACTGATCGCGGGCCATGTTCTTGTTGTCTTTATAAACATTGTCTAATTTAACCTTTCAGCCAGTTATGTTCTAGGCACCAACAGCACCCTAATTTATAATAAGGAAACGACCCTGAATATGATACGGAGGGTGTTGATATATGAATGATGTGCAGTCACCAACATTTGGCTATTGTTTACCCACTCACCCCCACAAAAGGCCGTTTCACACGGTTCAACCTGGCAAAGTTCCTGTCTCCCTGAGGGTTGGCCCAGGAACCAGGACAGAATTGAACACATAGGTGGTGCCTGTGGCTCAAGGAGCAGGGCGCCTGCCCCATACACGGGAAGTGGTGGGTTCAAACCCGGCCCTGGCCAAAAAACTGCAAAAAAATAAAATAAAATAAAAATAGTTTTTTAAAAAAGGTTACAAATTTTAAAAAAAATTTTTTAAAGAATTGAACATGTGGTGGGAGTGAGCAGAGAAGACAGAGGTAACTGAGGAGGGTCAGTCTGACAACCAACTAGGACTCACGGGGTGATGGCCACAGGATAGACAAGTCCCGAGAGCTCCACTGTCAAGGCCCTGCAAGGGGTTTCTGACTGAAGGGCCTGGGCCCACAGAAAAAAGCCAGGTGCTGTTTACCAGTCAAATCCCAAGAGAAGGCTCAGGCCGAGCCTCCCCCTTTCCCGACAGCCAGGCGGTCTCTGTCAGCCCTTGCCGCGCCCTTTCCGCGAGCAGAAATCAGATCACATGTCGCCTGAAGTCAGATCTGTGACCAGACTTGGTGCGCTGTGCAGGATTTCACCAATGATGAAAATAACTTTCTCCTGCTGGATTTAACATCTGGTGTCACAGATTTTTGCTGAGAGCCATAAAATCACTAACTTGCACAGAAAAGCTCGTTGGTGAAAAGTACATTTATGGGAGCTGGGGGGCGGCAGCCAGAGCCTGGCCTCGTGCTCCGGGGCTGCCTCCTCATGGGTGATGAATTTCAGGAGGGTTTGGGAGGAATGTGCAGCAAGAAGAAGACAGACCCAGGCCTGCAACTCTGCCCCTGACTAGCTAAGGGACCTTGGACTGATTCCTAAACCTCCCCAATTTCCATTTCTTTATCTATTTAGAAAAAAAAAATCTGAGGACGAAAATAGCCACCTGCCAGCACTACTGTATGGATTCAGTGTGGTAACGTCCGTGGCAGCGCCTGGTGCGAGAGTAAATGCTAGCTTCTTTTTCCTTTCTTTTCCTTTTACTTTTTTGTTTCCTGACATTTCCTTTAGACCCAAGTCTGCCTGACACAGTGGCACTTGTTGAAGACATGGTCACGCAAGGCTCTTGCAAACTTGGCCCATGTCGCCGCTGATGGGGACCCTGTGCTTTGCCTTAGGAGGACAGGGTGAATGTTTGCGTCTGTCTTTCCCAGTGAAATGGAAGTTCTTTGGGGAAAGGCCTGTGCCTGTTCACCAGAGCCTGGCCCACAGCAGACGCTCGGGCACATGCTGGATGTGGAAATGAACTGTATGAGATCAAGAAGCAGCGGGGGCCGGGCGCGGTGGCTCAGGCCTGGAATCCTGGCACTCCAGGAGGCCGAGATGGGAGAATCATCTGAGCTCAAGAGTTTGAGGTTGCACTGAGCTGTGATGATGCCACTGCACTCTAGCCAGGGTGACAAAGCCAGACTCTAGATAAAGAAAAAGAAAAAAAAAAAGCAGCAGCAGGGAGGGAGAAGTGGCACCTCCATGCACGGTGCTGACCTGAACCCCATTAGCAAGTGTGTTCTGTCCAGGGCTTGTGTTGGGCCTGGGGGTACCAAGGAATAGTGATAAAATGAAATGAGCCCTAGGAGCCCCCTTAGCTAGTGATAAGGAGCTGAGACAGGGGAGGTCACCCTTTGCAGCTTTCATTATACACTAGGGCACTCTGGCCAGCTGCCTGGCTGGCCACATGTGAGTCCTCCTCCTCCGATGCCTTCAAAATTCACATCAAGTCAATTTCCCTTATGTCTAACGCTGGCAGGAGAGGCGTGGGGGGGGGGGCCATGGGATGTGAAGGGCCCTGCCCCTGCCACTCCCTGGAGCATGGCCTGGACCTTTGAGCCTGCACCTGCTGCTGTTGACACTTGCTCTGGGCACATACAGCCTCCCCGCTCCCTCCGTCTCCTGTGGATGTTTCTGAGTGTGCGCTCTGTGTCTCACACGCCCCGTGTCCCCGTCCTCCTGTGCCCCTGTCTCTCCGTCTCCTGTGTGCGTCTCAGAGTGTGGGCGCCCCTCTCTGTTTCTGTCTCTCTCAGCCTGTCCGGCATCCTTCCCTCCGCCTCCGTCCCGGATTCCCACCACCTGAGCCACTCCCCAGCTATCTGGGGTCCCACCCGGCCTAGCCGCCCTTCGCATCTTTTTAACTCTCACTTATTACCTTTGCCTTCACCATGTTTGGCTTCAGGCCACAGCAAACAGAATGTGAGAAAGCAGAAACTAATGAGCTCCTCCAAGAGAGGAGAGGAGCTTCTGTTGTTTCATGTGGTCCTCGGAGTCTAACTCCTGGCACTTTCGTCACATCTCCACATGGCACGTGAAGGTTGTTCCTTTTCAATTTGGTTGGGCCGTGTGGCACATTTCATCAATTAAAATGCACCCTCGGCGCAAAATCACAACAGGGCCGGCAAGCAGGGTGCTAGTGTGCAAGGATTTCTTTTTTCAAAGTTACTTTTGTTCCATACTCCATGCAGTTAGGAGTGTGCTCCAAACTCCACCAGTGTTTGTAGAAAGCAGCACGTGTGAGTTGGTGGCGATGCAGAGCCCTGGCTGGCTGGAGCTCCTGCGGGACCTGGTGGGGCTGGCCCCAGGGCTGTACCCAGGTCTCTGGATTCATCCCTGAAGCTAAACTGGCCTCCCGAGCTATGGAGTGACAGGGCAGGTCCCTCAACCTGTCGGGCCCTGTTTCTGCCTCACCAGTTCCTCGCCTGCAGGCCACAGGAGGAATTCTGTAACTGGAAAGATCTTTAGGAAGGGAAACGGATTGATGGCATCATACATAAGCATCAGCAACCGCTCAGATACTCATTCAGTCGACAGATACTTCAGGGAACTCACCGCACGGCAGATGCTCCGCTGGCCTCCGTATTTGGAAACGTCTGAAGGTTGGACATCTCCCTCCACCTTCCCCTGCCACAAAAAGGGAGGACAGCGGGTTTACATTTAGTGACCATGAAGGCAAACTCCCTCAGCCTTGCTTTCTTTCTACCTATAGAGATTATTTGAAGAGAGAACTAATGATGTGACTTTTAAAAAAAATCATTGTTTCCTGGCCAGATGAGAACCTGTTAATCCTAGCACTCTGAGAGGTTGAGGCAGGTGGATTGCTTGAGATCAGGAGTTTGAGACCAGCCTGAGCAAGAACGAGACCCCCATCTCTACCAAAAATAGAAAAATTAGCCTAGTGTAGTGTCACACGCCTATAGTCCCAGTTACTCAGAAGGCTGAGGCAAGAGGATTGCTTGAGCCCAGGAGTTTGAGGTTGCTGTGAGCTATGATGACACCACTGAATTCTACCCAGTGCGACAGAGTGAGACTCCGTCTCAAAAAAAAAAAAAAAGAAAGAAAAAAAATCATTGTTTCCTGATTGTAAAAGCAATTCATTAACAAAATATTTACTGCATGCCAAATGAAGGCCCAAAATGTGAAAAATGCGAATCAGTCACAATTCTAACTCCCAAAGATAACCGCTATTCTCAAAGGAACATTACTTTTAGTATGCACAGAAACAGCAAGCCTGCTAACCGAAGCCTGAGCCCCCAAGATAAAACCCCCATTTAATTTAATTAACACTTATTTAATGTAAAATTTAATTTAACATTTATTTTTATTGAATACCCACCTCATACCAGCAATCAATCGCTGAGGAGTCGCAATTAGTAAGGTTAGGTCTTGCCTTTCCAGAACTTGGGAAATAGTGATTTACTGGTCATTTTTGCCCAACATCTTAAATCCAGGCCTAAAGTCTCTAAACCAAGAATAAGAGAAAATATGCGATTTTCAGTGAGAGTTTTACCCCTTCTGAAATTTCATCTGCAGCACCCTTCTCACCATTAGAGCTTCCTTATGCTGTGGGTTGTCCTTCCCTCTGGTGCTCCCCAGTGTTTCCCTTTCAGCAACTCTGAACGGCTGGAGGGCGAGCCCCGTCACACTTGGACGAGGCCCCTGCAGCTGGTGCTTTCTTATAGGCAAGGATCATAAATGCTCTGAACTAGACAAGACGTTAAAGAACGTTATAGTTTTGTCCCCAAAGTGTGCTGCTCAAAACTCGAGTCCTTTGCAATACTGCAGGGGCTGGGAAGGTGGCAGCTGGCACCTAAGTTTGGGAAGTGCTTCTGGACACATCCTGGTCCCAGAGCACATCAACACCCCACAGGCTCCAAGAATCCTGATTAACTCGGTTTAACCTGCAGTTCCCAAAGTCTGACCATGGATGTTGGAAACATTCAGGGACATCCTAGGAAATTTATTTTGGAAAATAAATATTAGTTATTCTCATCAAGTAAGTTATTCATACTCATATTGACATTAGGAAAACATTGCATTTGGTGTTTTTATAATAACAGCTTTCTTCTCTGCTCTTACCTCTGCCAAAGGCGTGATTCCTGCATACGATAGGTCATCGCTGGTCTGGCCTCTGTACCATTCACTAGCCTCTTACTACCTCCCCATCATATACTTCAGCCTTCCCAAAGTGCTTTAAGTGCCCCCCGAAACAATGACTGCGGCTTTTTATTACTCTTTCCTTGTAATGTTCGTCTAACTTATTCATGCAGCCAACCCCTGCCCATCCTTTAAGGCTCACGTAGAGTCATCCCTGGGTCCTCCCAGGAGCAGGACACCCCCCTTGCCCTTCAGCCCCTGGGTGGGGTTGTTGGCTTCTGTGCCCATCTTCCCGGCCAGGCTGAGAACTCTCAGAGAACATAGGCCATGTCTTATTCATCTTAGTTTCCACAGGACTTAGTACAGTGGGTGGTTCACAGAAGTATCCAAATGAAGAAATGAAAATGGACAGAATCCAAAGATCTGGCCAACTCCAGTTAAAGAGAACAAATGAAGTCGATACCTAAAATAGGGGAAGTTTAGGCACAGAAGCAGCTGGCATCTGAGAGCTTTAGGTGTAAGTGACATCCTGGTTCTAGCAGTGTCTCTCAGTGGCACTAGCAAGACCCAGACATTCAAGGGGCCTAGAGTCTGGGGGAGAGAGAGGATAGGGTCCTGGGAAAACGGACTGCAGACACAGCCTCAGGATGTCAGGATGGAATAAGCTCTAGAAAAACCAGAGGAACCAGGATGCAAATCTGAGTCAGTGGCTATTAGTCATCTGTTCATGCAACTTAAACTCCCCTTAAACAGGCAGAGGCCTAAATCCAGATTCCAGGGCAAGGCTGAGCCCACAGGTGCACATTAAGTGGCTGCACCTGGGGGATTAGAGGACTCCAGGGGCAGAGCACCACGCGGCCATTCCAGCCTCCAGGTGCTTCCCTCCACGTGGTCTTGCTAAGGCTTGCCTTTGTCTGTTACACAACCTCAGACTACCCACACTATGGATTTCTATATTCAGAACCCCAGTGGAAATTTGGCTGCAACCCATTTTTAAAATCATTTGTGCCCAAGAGTTGAAATTCCAGGCTCAGACTCACAGAGCTGTAATGCAAAGAGCTGCTCATGACAACATGTTCAAACCCAGGCTGGGAGCCTCCAAAACTCCCTGATAGAGGAAAGGCCGTCCATCGGAAATGAAAAAGGACAGTAAATAGGAGTGGGATTCTTTTAAGAAGGAAAAAAAAATAGCATCATTTTCTTTTAACAGCTGAAAACAATCTCCTAAAGATCCAAACCCGTCGGAATAGTGAAGTGGAAAATATAACAGATTCAGGTCAAGCTAAGAGGATTTGAAATATAGCTTATGTTACTCAATAGCTTCAAAAATGGGTAGGAATGGATTATGATTAAGTTCTGAAGAATTCAACCTGCGCCTAGATCAGAAAATGTGAGGGATACAGCCAGCCATGTTAGTTCAGGCTGATCCTGTTGGCAGGGCAGGTACCTGTCAGGAAACTCTTCAGTAAAACAAGGCAAGGGCCAAAAACTCTACAGGTTCACAATTTTTAATGGAAATTCTAAGAAATGGAAGAAGATTGCCTGGGTTTTTTAATACTTTATCATTTGGGGCTATAGAGAGCAATGAGAGAAATAGAAAAGAAAGGATAGGTGGGTGAGTAGATAACACTTTTTTAATGTAGATCAAGTGGGTAAGGTTCTAACTCAGGCACCTGCTTGGTGCTTCTCCCAAAAGGCCACATACACTTTCCCAAAGTCCTTGTTCTCCTTGGCATAATCAGGGCAAATTCCATATGCAAGTACAACATCAGCTGAAATCACTTCTGTTCTTTGAGGTTCTAATAAAATTGCTGAGATACTATCCCCACTCTCCCTAAGATTTCTATGGATCACAGGGTTTATACATTCTTGGTCTTTTGATAATCAGACGTTTTGTTCCTGCTAAATCTAGATAACATTATGGCTTTTCCTTCCTGTATCTGTCCCCTTCTTTCTATTCTGTGCTAACTTTAATACAAAATTCAACTTTTTCTTTGATTTATCCCCAAACATCACTCCTGAACTGAGAACATAGGAAAACAATACCGGGAGTTTACAAATCAGAAAAACATAACAGCACAGCAGATAACCTGAGTGGCTATTAGGCAATTAGACATTCACGTTCAAATCTCCGGGCCCTCCCTGCTGCTGGGAATTCCCACTTGTTTACCATCTCCTCGGAATCCCTGGCCTCCCTTCTCTCTCTCCCCCCACCTCTTTCTCCGCAGCTCTTTGAATTTTTCTCTGTTGGTCCCCAATCCCCCAAATTCCCACTTATTTCGGATCTGTTTGGACCTCGCTTCCCCGCAGCCCTTCCTGGCTGTGCCATAGAGCCTCTGTGACCAAACACCCCCATGCAGGTGTGTCCTGAGACAAAGACTTTTCTCCCTTTTACAGGGATTCAGCCGTTTATCTCAAAGTAACAATTTCTCTCTCTTCCCATCACTACCTACTTCTAATTCCATCAATAATCCTTAGACACACAGCGCTTATATTGACTCTCTTCTGAATCTAGGGCTAAGGGTCTGTGCTCCTGGCCTCAGACTGTAATCCTGTCCCCACCCTGGCTCCTCTCCCAGCCTCCTTTCTTGAAATTCATTCAGCACTTGGGCTTCTTAAAAAAGAAATCATCTTGAAACATAAAGAACGCATGGACCAGGCAATGCCTGAGCCATGACCTTATGTAATGTCACAGCGTATTAGATGGGCAACACTCCTCATTTAAGAGAAGGAGGAAGTGAGGCTCGGAGAAGTTAAGTAATTTTTCCAGGGTTGCACAGTTTTTTCCTTCTAATTAATTTTTGTAGCCAAAGTGACTTTTCATTTCTGCAGCCAGTTATTTTTCTAAAAGGGAAAATGTCATCATGTCACTTCCTTATTTAGACGTTTCAGTGGCTCCCTGCTGCCCTCCTTAAACACACCTCCCCTCTGGGGCTGCACACCTGGCGTTCCCGCTGCCTGCCCTTCCCTCCCCGTCCTCACTGCTGTGACCTCACACACAGCAGCTCTCACAGCTGCCAACCTGCTCTGCCCTCCAGGCCTGTCCTCCAGGCCGGTCGCTTCTTCCAGGAGGTCGTCTTCTTAAACTTCAGTGAGTTTCAGATCCCCTTCACGCTCCCTCAGACCACACCAGGCACACGTCTATCATGGAGTGGTTGCAACAGTGCTGTTGTTTTCTCTCTACTCATCTGACTTATACACTAGACAGTAAATGGACGCGTCCTGTATAACACTGTGGTATTCACAGTGCCAGGTACAAGCACCTGGGGCTGACATCTGGGACCAGCGCGCACAGCCACCACAAAGGTGGACTCTTAATAAAGCTTAAGCAGGGCGCGGAGGTGTGCGCCTAGAGGCCCAGCTACTTGGGAGGTGAGATGGAAGGATTGCTTGAGTCCAGGAATTCAAGACCATCCTGGGCAACACAGAGAGACCCTGTCTGTAAAGATAAAAGACATTCTAGAGCAATATGGGCCCAGGGGAGGAGGGGAGAGCGCACAGTCACCTTCCTATGGATACATCTGCCCTTGCTGGGCCGCCAGCCAAGGGCAATGCCCAGTGTGCAGAATACAAATGAAAGAATAGGCAGGGGAGCAAACCAAGTGTCGGGCTGCTTTGTCCCGCCCTCCTGTGGCTTTTCTACCTCGGTGCCACTCAGCAACCCATTCTCCTCTAGTGCTATGACCGATATGGTGGAATTAGCAAAATGGCATCCAAAACATTTGGGCCTAAGAAGAAGTGCAGCGCACAGTTTCCAGTTAGCTGTCCTCCACCAGCTTCTAACTCGACCAATAGTCCTGCCTCGAGGTAAACATACGACAGGTTTCAGGAGGCCCTGGGTGAGCCCGCCCCTCTGCCTTCCCACCTACAATCTCCTGTAAATGCAGATGGGCTGCCTTCCCTCCAAGGCCCCCCTCACAGGAGAGGGCCTCCTGGACAGAGGGTGCCATGAGCCTTGCTTAAAAGCAAAACTCCTTCTCCAGTTCAAGACTCTGTCGGCCATGAGCACTCTGGTGGTGCTGAGCCTAGACCACCTCGCCACATTGTTTACTGTGAAATGTACATGGTCCACTGCCACCTGGACTATAAATCCCATAGCTGACCGTGGACACACGCACTGGGCACCTGTGAATCCTTCGAAGCACCCAGGGTGTCCACGTCTTGGCACAGAATCCCATCAAATCACATGGAATTCTAAAGCCAGAAAGAGTGATTTTAATGTGGGGTCTTCTCCTCCACCACCCTACATTAAAATCACTCTTTCTGGCTTTAGAAATTCCATATAATTCGAAGACCCCTCTTCTCCTCCACCACCCTCACATTAAAATCACTCTTTCTGGCTTTATAAACTCAATGTGATTCAACAACTAGCCATGGGATTAAGTCCAAAGGCCCCAGACGGCGGGTGGCAGAGAGACCTTCTATTTCCCGGAGCTTCATCTGCCCCAGGTACAGGCCATCGTTCCATTTCTACTTTGCCACAGGCTTGCAAGGTAGAAGTTTCAGGCTCCATTTTGCAGGAGAGCAAATCAGGGCTTTCAAAAGGTAGAGTAGCTTTCCCGGACACGCCATTGAAAATTTCAGACATGAGTTTCAAAGCCTTGTCTGATTCCAAAGGCCATTCACACCCTTTCTACTTCATCTATTAAATACAAGATTTTATTCTTCTTTTTGACAAAAATACATTTATATAACAAAAATATTTAATACATTATAGGCAAGTTCATTATATAATATATAACCTATAACATAGACTATAAAACCAAAATTGTTATACATTATTTCAGAAAGACCCCGTCGAAATGCATGTGTCATCCTGAGATATATACAAAGAGGGAGAGAGAAGTCAGTATGCAGTGGCATATTGACTCGGCGAGAGCATGGCACAAAAATTCAGGATGGGAGAGTTTCGGTGGGGTGGGAGAATCGTGGGAAGGAAAATCCGCCGAACACTCGCTACGCCCCTCTGGCACAGCGGGGCTTTTCACATTTTCTCATCCAAGCCTTATGACTGCGTGTGGTTATTATCATGAGGAAACTGAGGCCCAGAGAGCTCAGGAAACTTTTCAAGCTCATCAAGCAAAGAAGTAGCAGAGCTTGGATTTGAGCCTGGCTCCTGCTGGCCTCGGGGTCTGCTCGCTACTTCCAGAACAGGACCCCTGGGATCCTTGAGAACAAGAAACACAAAAACGGGAAATGAGTGGGGGGAGGAGAGCAAACGTGAGATGGCCATGCTGAGTCCCTCGATGAACTCGGGGCTCCCGCCTGACCTGGTGCAGGAATGTCCTACCTGCCACCAAGAGCTGGGTGCCAGGAAGTCATAACCTCTCCAGGGTTCGATTTCCTCTTTTGCAAAATCAGATTGATGAGCAAGGTGTCTAAGACCATGGAGCCTTGAGGTCCTGAGCATCTACTCAAAGTAAGAGCAAAATGTAATTAATACCTTCCGCTCAGCAGACAGTTACTGTCCAAGGTCCTTCCCGAGCACACCCAGACTGAACTGTGGGCCCAAAGGCTGCTTCTGTGGCTGTGCTCTTGGTCTATCTGGGCCTGGAGTAGGAAATAAATGTTGATTAAAACTTCACTAAGGAAAACACGTGAGCATACAGGACCCCGCAGGCAGGGAATCCGCCCTGGTGCCCAGGAAGACTTTTCTACTCGGTCAGAAGTATTTCCTGAGGCCCCACACACAGCTCCTGGCTCTGCGCTTCATGCCACAGACCCAGAAATAAACCAGCAGCCAAAGTCGGTATTAAACAAATAACTGCACAAAGAAGGTGGCAACAGTTGCGTCGCCCTCTGAGCCCTGAGGAGCCATGGAAGGATTTAGGCGGGAAGCCAGGCTGTCAGGTTTGGGTGAGTCCGGTTCCTATTAGACAGAGGTGGCCGCGTCGGAGGCGGTTAGGACATCCTTTGCAACCACCGGGTAGAGCCGTGTTGAGGCTCTGAACTAACTTGGGGCCAGTGTGGATGTTGCCAGACTGACATTCTTGGGAGGTAGGGACGTAAGCAAGGCAGATACGTGATCATTACTGGCACCCTGAGGCTTTGCAGAGCAGGAGGGGTGTGTAGTACTAATCAGCGGGCACATGGCTCACTCGCTCCACCCACCCAGGGAGGCGAGATGCCCAGCAGCACAGGTGCTCCCTGCCATCCACAGAGGCCCCGGCATAGACACGCCTCCCCCGCTCCCAGCAGCACCCCAGGGAGCCGGGGCCTCCCGTTCAGGGTGCTCTCAGCAGAGTGGTAGATGGGGTCTGAGCGAGGATGAGGGCTCCTTATGGGCGTACAAACCAGAAGGCTGTGGGTCCTTCCTGCGGGCAGCATTGTGCGCTCTCCACACTCACTGCCATCTGTTTCCTATAGAGGCTGAGCAAGAGCTCCTGTGTGGTCACAATCGTACAGAAAAATCACTCTGCGATAAATATGGAAATCTCTCTCAATCGCTCTCTCTCACCGACTTACAAAATGGACGCTAAAATGTTGACCCTTTCTAAGAGGCCCACCCCTATCCTCTAGGAGAGCATAATGGCATCAAATGCCCTGGCCGTCCATGCTTTACGTAAAGGCTGGGTGGGTGAGCCTCACTGCACACGTACAAAGGCCAAACCAAAATAGGAAATGTGGGCAAAGTGGTTGCATCCTTTTGCAATCAACTGTTATAAAAGCTGGCCATCTCCTGTTCTACAAGAAGACGTGGGGTTTCCAACCGGCCTAGTTTTATTTTACATAATTGTAACCATCTCAGCATGTCAATTAAGATAGAATGTTACCTTTGGGATGGGATCAATTAGGGCCCTGAAGATTGAATTCGGAATCATGATTAGCCTGTTTTACATTTTGCCTTCATTTTCTAAAATATACAATTGTCTGATTCAGCTCAATTTTTTAAAACATATTGTAAACTTATTTATTTTTTTAAGCCAAAACAGACGTGGGAGGCTGGTGAGTAACAGGAACCATAGCAAAAGGGAGAATGGGAGAGGGGATAGAGGTTGCTATTTGATTAGATTTGATTCTTAAATTTCCACAGCAAGAAAGTATTGAATATAGTGTAATGGTTGCTGGATTTTCTTAAGAACTGAAATCATTACTCTGTGGCTGTGATCCAGGTTCTTCCTTTTTTAGGTTACGATTTGAAACGGAGCAGAACATGCTATGGTGTTGTAGCCATTTATGTAATGTCATTGAATCAAGCTTCTGGAAATAGACAAAGGACTCTGTGTCCCAAAATGTTCTTCTGGCGGAAAATTGATAGCAACACGAGATTTGCTATTACCAGGTTTGGTTCTGCCTCCAAATTTGTGCTGACTGAAGTGATAGTGAGGGGGAGGGCCGGGAGGGAGAAAGGGTGAGGGAACTCACAAGGGCTCAGAGAAGCTGAGTGCTCAAAACAAATGCTGTGTGGAGGGAAGGCAGAAATAAGCACATTTCTTGGGGTCCCTGAAGTAACGTGAACGTCTTTGCTTGCGTTTCTTTAATCGTGTCCTAAGGAGAGACAGTGACCTGGCATGGTATGAAACCTCCAGGTAGCCCTCCCAAGACCTCCCTTCCCATCCCTGCCCTCCAGAATGTTTCCTGTTCATTGAAAGCCCTTGCTCATCTGGAGCTTTCACCAGATTCATCAGAATGACAAGCGAGTCCAGCTTCACCAGCCAGGGATGCTGCCTGAATGCAAATCAAACCGAGGCCTGGACACTCTGGCTGGGACCCACGATGCTGGGCACAAACCCATGCCCGGCCCATGTTTGCCCCTGGTGGCTTTCCAAGATTTGCCATCTTTGTCATTACAGTCCCTTTCAGAGGGAAAAGTTAGAGCCGTTTGGGCATGATGTGAAAGAAATGTCAATAAACCCCCTTTCCACATAAATAGCACATCAAAATATTACCAAATAATGCTGTTGACTTTGCCAGCAGGCAGAGGACTCCATATGGAGATAATATCTTCCAACTGAGAGGCATCCAATGTGCCCTTTCCAAGGCAACAGGCAAGGTGACTGTTTTGTGGCTAAACCCCATCCTCTCTGTACACTCGAACAGTCTCCTCTTCCTTTGTGTCCAGGCCACCTGCCCTGGACCCTGGAGTCCTCTGCTCCCACCCAGAAGGAGCCCCTGATTTCCTCTCCTTCGTGAGGGCAACAGCACCACCCTTTTCTAGCCTCACTCTAGTTATATCCCAGTGCTGTCCGTCGGTGTCTGAATCAGCACGTACTGGACTCTAACCAGAGACTGAGCTGGCCGTCCCCCAGTACTCGCCATTCATCGGCTCCTGTCGGGACAACAGGAAAACTCACTGTTTGGTCAGCTCTGCAAGATGTCGGAGGCAACCTTCTGCCCCCCAACACGCAGGTCTCTCCTTGTCTGGGAATTCCTCCAGTTTGGAGTCCCGCAGACACGCTCCTTATTGGTCTCCTTCCTCATTCAAATTCTTGCTGAGCATTTATTACACGCAAAGGACAGGAAGTCGACTAAAGTGAGTCAGGAGTCAGTAGGGGCACCCCGGCTCTTTCTCACCCATGTGAGTCCCCACTTCTTGCCCCACTGAACTTTAAAGATTTCTTAGAATTCTCACAGTCACTCATGTTCTCAGGTCATTCAGGTCCCAGGGTCCCTTCTTTGTTTTTTTTCTTTATTATTTTTTATTGCCTTTATTATTAAATCATAGCTGTGTACATTAGTGCAATCAAGGGGTACAATGTGCTGATTTCATATACATTCTGAACTATTTTCATCAAACTGATTAACATAGCCTTCCTGGCATTTTCTCAGTTATTATATGAAGACATTTGTATTCTGCATTTAGTAAGGTTCGCCTGTACCCTTCTAAGATGTACCATAGGTGTGATCCCACCAATTACCTCCCTTCACCCCAACCTCACCCCTCCCCTTCCTTTCCCCTTTCCCCATATTCTTGTGCTATAGTTGGGTTATACCCTTCATATGAAAACTATAAATTAGCTTCATAGTAGGGCTGAGTACATTGGATACTTTTTCTTCCATTCTTGAGATGCTTTGCTAAGAAGAATATGTTCCAGCTCCATCCATGTAAACATGAAAGAGGTAAAGTCTCCATCTTTCTTTAAGGCTGCATAGTGTTCCATGGTATACATGTACCATAATTTATTAATCCATTCATGGGTCGATGAGCACTTGGGCTTCTTCCATGACTTAGCAATTATGAATTGGGCTGCAATGAACATTCTGGTACAAATAAGAAGACAGGCACACGGCCTACAGACACATGAAAAAATGCTCACCATCCTTAATCATCAGAGAAATGCAAATCAAATCTACTTTGAGATATCACCTAACTCTAGTAAGATTAGCCCACATAACAAAATCCCAGAACCAGAGATGTTGGCGTGGATGTGGAGAAAAGGGAACACTTCTACACTGCTGGTGGGAATGCAAACTAATACGTTCCTTTTGGAAGGATGTTTGGAGAATACTTAGAGATCTAAAAATAGACCTGCCATTCGATCCTATAATTCCTTTACTTGGTATATACCCTGAAGTCCAAAAATCACATTATAAGAAATGCCATTATTTCTAACTTACTAGCATTCCCCCTCTGTGTTTCTTTCCCTATCAATTCTGGCCCCAATGACTGATTTTCCCCTAGT
>CAUYRH010010718.1:0-26271 GCA_963574655.1 Perodicticus potto
TTTTTTTTGAGACAGAGCTTCAAGCTGTCACCCTGGATAGAGTGCTGTGGCATCCACAGCTCACAGCAACCTCCAATTCCTGGGCTCAAGCAAGACTCCTGCCTCCGCCTCCCAAGTAGCTGGGACTACAGGCGCCCGCCACAATGCCCGGCCATTTTTTGGTTGCAGCCGTCATTGTTGTTTGGCGGGCCCGGGCTGGATTTGAACCCGCCAGCTCAGGTGTACGTGAAGCCACAGGTGCCGAGCCTATTTTTCTTTTCTTTTCGTTTCTTTTTTTTGAGACAGTCTAACTCTACTCTGGCCCCCTGGGTATAGTGCTATGGTATCATCATAGCTCACAGCAACCTCAAACTCCTGGGTTCAAGCCATCCTCTTGTGTCAGCCTCCTAAGTAACTGGGACTACGGGTGCCCAATGCAATACTCGGTTAATTTTTGTATTTTTAGTAGAGATGAGGGTTTTGCTGTTGCTCAGGCTGGTCTTGAACTCCTGAGCTCAAGGGATCCTACCCCTTCAGCTTCCCAGAGTTCTGGTATTACAGGCGTGAGCCACTGTGCCTGGCCCAGCTGTACTTTTCTATCTCTTAACCAAGCTCTGGCTACCCCCTACCCACACCCCACCCTTCCCAGCCTCTAATAACCACTATTCTACTCTCTACTTCTATGCGATCAACCTTTTCAGCTTCCATGTATGAATGAGGACATATGGTATTTATCTTTCTGTGCCTGGCTCATTTCACTTAACATAATGTCTTCCAAACTCATCCACATTGCCACAAATGATAGAATTTTGATTTTTATGGCCAAACAGTATTTAATTTGTGTATATATGCCACATTTTCTTTATCCATTCATCTGCCCATTGAGGCATGCTTAGGTTGATTCCATATCTTGGCTCTTGTGAATATAATAAACATGGGAGTGCAGTTATCTTTTGGCACATTGATTTCCTTTCCTTTGGATACACACCCAGTAGTGGGATCACTGGGTCATAGGGTAGTTCTATGTGTAGTTTTTTGAGCTATTTTCTATAATGGCTCTACTAATTTACATTCCTACCAACAGTGTATAAGAGTTCCCCCTTCTCCCCATCCTTTGCAGCATTTATTATTATAATTTTTTTGTCTTTTTGATAATGGTCATTCTAACTGGGCTGAGATGATATCTTATTGTGGGTTTGATTGGCATTTTCCTGATGATTAGTGATGTTGAGCATTTTTCCCATATATCTCTTGGTCTTTTGAGATGTCTATTCAACTTATTCATTCATTTTTTTAATTTGGCTATTTAGTTTTTTGCTGTTCAGTTGTTTAAGTTCCTTGCATATTCTCGATATAACTCCCTTGTCAGATGGATAGATTGCAAATATTTCCTCCCTTTATACAGGTTGTCTCTTTACTTTGTTGATGGTTTCCCTTGTGTGAAGAAGCTTTTTAAGTTCAATATTATCCCATTTGACTATTTTTGCTTTTGCTGTCTGTACTTTTTTTTTTTAGAGACAGAGTCTCACTTTATCACCCTTGGTAGAGTGCTGTGGCGTCACAACTCACAGCAACTTCCAACTCCTGGACTTAGGTGATTCCCTTGCCTCAGCCTCCCAAGTAGCTGGGATTATAGGCGCCTCCCACAATGCCCAGTTGTTTTCTTTTGTTGCAGTTTGGCCAGGAATGGGTTTGAACCCACCACCCTCGGTATATGGGGCTAGCGTCCAACCCACTGAGCCACAGGTGCCACCCTGCTGTCTGTACTTTTGTTTTTTTTTTTTTGAAACAGAGTCTCAAGCTGTCACCCTGGGTAGAGTGCTGTAGCATCACAGCTCACAGCAATCTCCAATTCCTGGGCTCAAGCGAGTCTCCTGCCTCCGCCTCCCAAGCAGCTGGGACCACAGGCGCCTGCCACAACGCCTGGCCAGTCTTTGGCTGCAGCCATCATTGTTGTTTGGCGGGCCTGGGCTGGATTCAAACCCGCCAGCTCAGGTGCACATGGCTGGCGCCCCAGCCCGTTGAGCCACAGGCGCCGAGCCGCTGTCTGTACTTTTGAGAATACTTCTTAAAAGCATTTTCCCAGACCAAGGTCCCCTAATGTTTTCTTCTAGTAGTTCCATAGTGTGGGGTCTTACATTTAAGTCTTTCATTTATTTTCAGTTTCACATAAGTGAGAGATAGGAGTCTAGTTTTATTTTTCTGCATTTACTTACTGAAGAGAATGTTCTTTCCCCCAATGAAGGTTCTAGGTACCTTTGCTAAAAAACAAACAAACAAACAAACAAACAAACCAGTTAGCTGTAAATATATGGATTTATTTTGGTTTCCTCTAGTCTGTTCCATTGATCTGTTTTATGCCAATATCATTTTGGGTTTTGTGTGTATGTGTGTGTGTGTGACCTTATTTGAGATATTTATCATCCTGTTTTTGTTAGTATACCTTTGTATATTTTGAAATCTAGTAGTGCGATGCCTCTAGCTTTATTATTTTTGCTCTAGGTTGCTTTGGCTATTTTGTGGTCTTTTGTGATTCTATAGAATTTGAGGATTTTTTTGTATTTCTGTGAAGAACGTCATTGGATTTTGACAGGAATTGTGTTGAACCTGTAGATTAATTTTAATACTTTGGTCAGTTTAAAAAATTCTTCCAATTCATGAACATGGGATGTCTTTCCACTTGTTTGTATGCTCTTTAATTTTTTCATCAGTATCTATAGTTTTCCATGTAGAGATCTTCCACCCCCTTACTTAAATTTATTCTTAGGTATTTTATTTTTTGACAAATATACTTTTGTAATGACTGAAGGGACAATTTCAAGTTTAGAATTCATGGACTCCTTGGAATTTTGTGCAAAAATATAGTCATAGAGCTTCCTATGGCCTGTGGTCCAGCCCTGTTCTTTTCCTGAATTTTGCTCTGTCCTTCATCATGAGGAGCATCATTTGGGAACACATTCAATTTCTATGCACACCCATTGCAAATAGCCCCAACTTGGCGACCACAGCCCAGGGGTCTATGGGGTGGCAGCATACTTTATCCTCAGAAGGACAGACCCAGGGAAGGCCCTGGAAACAGGGTCAGAGATGTTTTTCCCTAAATAGCAGGGTCCTGGGTACCCAGAGGGCCACTTAAAAGCCAGGACTTTGATCCTGTGGCAGGATATGATGAAAGGTCACAGGAGGCCTTTAAAGTGTGGGCTCAGGGCAGGAGCCCCACTTCATCAAGCGAAGGCAGTAGTTGAGAGTTTGGAACACTTACTAATCTGTGATGCAGACTAGGATGGGGCCATAGAGGCCGTTAAAACCTAAAGTGGAGGGTGGCGCCTTGTGGCTCAGTGGGTAGGGCGCTGGCCCCATATACCAAGGGTGGCGGGTTTCAAACCTGGCCCAGGCCAAACTGCAACAAAAAAATAGCTGGGTATTGTAGTGGGCATCTGTAGTCCCAGCTGCTTGGGAGGCTGAGGCAAGAGAATTGCCTAAGGCCAAGAACTGGAGGTTGCTATGAGCTGTGTGACTCCACGGCACTCTACTGAGGGCTATAAAGTGAGACGCTGTCTCTACAAAAAAAAAAAAAAAAGAAAGAAAGAAAGAAAAGAAAAACCTGAAGTGGATTTTCATCTCTTCTTTTGGCCATCTCTTCTTTTGAACCCTTCCTATGTTGAGGAAATTACCATCTTATGAGAGTCCCACTTTCCCAGCTTCCTTTCCTGTGGGCCATCGGCATTTGACTTTGGCACAGCTACCCGGAAATGTCTGATCTTGACTTTGCCTCAGCTGCTGCTGCCAAGAAGGAGTAGGGACACAGATAATGCTCCTTCTGATGGGGTTGTGACAGCAGAAAGACTGGGCCTCAAAGCAGCAGGACCAGTGCTAGCAATCCATTGGTGCAGGGAACAGTGAGAGTCAGGGTGCATCTGAGTCATCTTGGCTTGACAGAGGCGGCAGCGGAATCTTGATGGAGCTAATTTTGCTACACAATTTTAGCTCATACAGTGGTTTTTGGGATTCTAACTTAACAGCCTACATTTTTGCTTTTTTTTTTTTTTTTGGTCCTGCTGGAGGTTGTGTGAGCTAGATATTATCTTTTTAATGAATCCCCTTTCTACTCAGCTAACTTAGTGTCTGTTTCTGTTACATGCAGTCAAGAGCCCGGACTGATACAGGGTCCTTGTGCTTATTTAGGCAATGGTTTTGCTAAGTGCTAGCTGTGAGCAATGGAAATAGATGGTTCAGCAAAATCTCTACTCAGCCCCTACTGTGTTCTCAGCACTGTATGAAGCCACTTAAGGAAGAACCAATGTAGTTCTCTCCCCAAATGACTTATAGTCTAATTGCAGGAATTAGACTAACACTTGAGAGACAATAATAAAATAACCAATATTTAAAATTGTGATACCATGGCCAGGACTGGTGGCTCACCTCTGTAATTCTAGCAGCCTGGGAGGCTAAAGTAGGAAGCTTCCTTGAGTTCAGGAGTTCAAGATCAGCCTGAGCAAACGTGAGACCCCCCATCTCTACTAAAAAAATAGGAAAAATTAGCTGGGTATTGTGGCACCTGTAATCGCAGCTACTTAGGAGGTGAAGCAAGAGGATCACTGGAACCCCGGAGTTTGAGGTTGCTGTGAGGTAGGTGGTGTCAACCTAGCTCACAGCACTCTAGGCTGAGTAACAGAGTGAGACTCTGTCTCAAAAAAAAAAATTGCGATACCAGTTCTAGACATAATTGATTTATTCAACTTATTCTTTGGCTCAGCCAATATTAAAATAAGTGAGGCATGGCTCCTGCCTCAAAAAGCCAATTTTTGTGAGGAAAACACATATATAAGTAATTCTAGCAGGATTTTTTTTTATTATTGTTTATTTTTTCAGATGGGGTCCTGCTCTATTGTCCTCGCTAGAGTGTGGTGGCATTGTCATAGCTTGCTGCAACCTCAAACTTTTGGGCCCAAGAGATCCTCCTGTCTCAGCCTCTTAATATCTAACAGAATGTATTAGTGCTATTGAAGAATTCAGAGAACTCCTTTCTGCCAGGATTCAGTCACTGCTATGAGAGTTAGCTACATGTAGTATTCCCAATGTGCATGTCACTGTCATTTGGAGGTAACATGCTTTTTTTCTCTATCTTTACCAGTATTATAGGTGAAAAGACATGATAATTGGCAGAGAAAAGACAATGAGCACAAATTTATGGTGCTCAGATTTGACCTCTGACTAAATTAGAAACTTCAAACATTTTTTTCTTTTAAGTAGCCAAATAGTACATTTGCAAACACAGGTCAATGATGTCTCTTCAGGCTTCCTAGTAGGAAGAGAGAAAACACACGCCCCAATTACCCAATTTATAGTGTTCCATCAACATGTGCAAACAGGCTGCTGCTCAGGGACACTCAGCTACTCCAGATGCGGAAATTGCAAAGAGGAAACTTTGTAGGTAGAGGGAGAAGAGTGTTAGGCAACCCCCTGTGAACATGGCTTTGATCTTTTTGTGTCTCTCTTTTGTACAGCCTGGCTGATAAATATCTTCAATGGATAACTGAGCAATCAGTTTCATGAAGGGCCAAAACGATGCTGACCAAGTATGCAGGCTGCATCCAGGGTAATATTTAGAATAGCTAGAGAAACGAATAAACTCCATGGCCCAAGGCAATATTCCAAAAATACTCCTTCTCATAACCAGATTTTCTTTTTCATAATGTTTGGACAAGGAAGAGCACAGGATTAAACCTAGGTAAGGAATCTAAAGGGCAAAGTATCTGAGCAGCTTGGGCTGAACCTGTGGTTCAGTGGGTAAGGTGCCAGCCCCATATACCGAGGGTGGTGGGTTCAAATCTAACCCCGGCCAAACTGCAACAAGAAAATAGCTGAGCATTGTGGCGGGCACCTGTAGTCCCAGCTACTCTGGAGGTTGAGGCAAAGAGAATCACCTAAGCCCAGGAGTTGGAAGTTGCTGTGAGCTGTGTGACGCCACGGCACTCTACCGAGGGCGATAAAGTGAAACTCTGTCTCTTAAAAAAAAAAAAAAAAAAAAAGTATCTGGGCAGCAGATTAGGTACTGGTTCCGAGGATAAGGAAACTTTCATTTATTAAAGTTCCGACATCAGTCTACATGGATGACCACCTCACTACCGCCCAGGACAGGCCAACTTGCATACTAGAATTTTTCTTTTTTTGAGACAGAGTCTCACTATGTCGCCCTTAGTAGACTGTGGTGTCCGTCACAGCTCACAGCAACCTCAAACTCTTGGGCTTAAGCAATTCTCTTGCCTCAGCCTCCCGAGTAGCTGGGACTATAGGCACAGTGCCTGGCTACTTTTGTTGCTGTTGCAGTTGTTTAGCTGGCCCGGGCTGGGTTCAAACCCACCACCCTTGGTGCGTGTGGCTAGCGCCATAATCACTGTGCTATGGGCACCAAACCTAGAACTTTTTGTTAATTAATATTTGTAGTAGCAACATATGTGACTATCTGCCTTATAGTACCCTCTCCAACAGTTTTAATTTTTAAATATTTGCCAACTCAGTAGGTATAAAAGATAAATATTTTTTAAAATTTGCATTTCTTTGGCTAATAGTGAGGTTGGTTATTTTCCATGTCCTTTGTCTTAGCTTTCTATTTGGGGTCTTCCTGTTTTTTTCTTATCAATTTACATGAGTTCTCCATATATTAAGCATATTTATCTGATAGCCTCCCCAGTGGAAACATAAATGGGATAGTACAATCCAGAAGTAGTTTTGGAAAGTGCAATGGGGTTTAGCTGGGTTACATTACCATAACGCTATGACGCTTTAGGCCTATGTCAAATCATTTTATTTGTAACTAATTTTTAACCCATCTTATTCCCCAAACAAAAGACTTGCAGCAGATAAAATAAGCTACTTTAGCTGTAATTTGGGTGGGGACAGTGGGAGAAGAAATTAGGGGCCCAGGAAACATCATGTAATTTTAGCACATACTTTAAAATTGTTGGAAAAATATCAATAAAGTATAGGATTTTATTTCTTCTCATAGTTTATAAAGAAGGCATTTTAATGTGATATTATATGAGTGTATGAACGTAATATATACATATTTTGCAGTGTAGTTAAAAAAATCACTTTCCTTAGCCACTAAGGGGAAAATGTGTGAAGATTTCAATGAGTGAGTTCAGCTATGATACATTTTTTTTTGGAGACAGAGTCTTACTCTGTCACATAGGCTACAGAATCATGGCATCAGCCTAGCTCACAGCAACCTCAAACTACTGGGGTCAAGCAATCCTTCTGCCTCAGTCTCCTGAGTACCTGGGATTACAGGCACCCAACACAACGCCTGGCTACTTTTTCAATTTTTAGTAGAGCCGGGTCTCGTTCTTGCTCAGGCTGGTCTTGAACTCATGAGCTCAAAGGATCTTCTGGCCTCGGTCTCCTAGAGTGCAGGGTTACAGGCATGAGCCACCACGCCTGGCCCTGCTTCCCCTGCTTTCCTGCCTCTTGGCTTCTCCCCTCCTTAGTGTTCTCAAGTGCTTCCACTACTGGGTCTGTCTCTCTGGAGAAAAATAAGCACGCTGGGGAGATGTCACATCTTTCTTTCAGATTTGATGTTTAAGGAATGTGTGCTGAAGGCTTGGCGCCCGGAGTGCAATGGTTACAGCAGCAGCCACACACAACGAGGCTGGCAGTTTGAACCTGGTCCAGGCCAGCCTAACAACAATGAAAACTGCAACAACAACAAAATAATAGCCAGGCATTGTGGCAGGCGCCTGTGTAGTCTCAGCTACTTGGGAGGCTGAGGAAAGAGAATTGCTTAAGACCAAGAGTTTGAGGTTGCTCTGAGCAGTGATGGCACGGTACTCTACCGAGGGTGGCATAGTGAGACTCTGTCTTCACTCCCCTAACCAAAAAAAAAGGTGCTAAAAGTAAAGATCGCAGCTCGGCGCCTGTGGCTCAAGAGGCTAAGGGGCCGGACACATACACCTGAGCTGGCGGGTTCGAATACAGCCCAGGTCCGCCAAACAACAATGATAGCTGCAACCAGAAAAAAAAAAAAAATAGCTGGGTGTTGTGGTGCCTGTGGCGCCTGTAGTCCCAGCTACTTGGGAGGTGGAGGCAGGAGAACTGCTTGAGCCCATGAGTTGGAGGTTGCTGTGAGCTGTGATGCCACAGCACTCTACCCAGGACGACAGCTTGAGGCTTTGTCTTAAAAGAAAAAAAAGTAAAGATCGCTTCGGAGAGACCCAACCAATTCCAGGTCAGTGTTGGTAGCAGAAGCCTGGAGAAGATTCCCTGCAGCACAAGGGGATCAGATCAGTTTGACAGAGTTCTGTTCTCAGGGTTTTATCTTGGGCTTTTATCTGGCCAGTGAGATCTGAAAACTCTTTGCAGCACTAAAGGGCAAAGGGCAGGACTGGTCCTGCTCTGAGACCCTGTCAAACAAGAGGCTGGGATAGGGCTCGCAAACTCAGCTGCTCTGGAGGATTCGTGCGCGATTGCTAAGTGCATCTGATCAAGCTATGACTCGGTGGGCACGCATTACTACCACACATAGTAAGAGACCCTTGTCTGCAACATCATGGGAGGACATGAAGAAGCAGTCCTTTGAGGGAACAAGCCAAAACCTACCAAAGCATAAACAAGTTGGAACCAATAGGCTATCCCTTAAAAATGATGCACCCCAAGCAAAACATAAAAAGAACAAAAAGAAAAAAGAATACTTAAATGAAGATATGAATGGATTCATGGAATACCTAAGACAGAACTCACAGATGGTTCACAATGGGGACATTATAGCATCAAATGTTCGGGACGTAAGAGAAGAAATTGCAGTTGCTTTAAAGAAAGACAGTTGACGGGAAGGAAGATGATTAAAAAGACAAACAGCAAAGAAAAATGCAATGGTATGTTTCCATTATAGAAAACGTGGTCATGGAATTGCAGATTGCCTGGCCGCCCTTGAAAACCAAGATATGGGCACTGGAATATGTTACCGGTGTGGGTCCACAGAGCATGAAATAACCAAGTGTAACCCAGCTGTTGGTGAATTTCCTTTTGCAAAATGTTTTGTTTGTGGGGAAATGGGACACCTGTCTAGATCGTGTCCTGATAATCCCAAAGGACTCTATGCTGATGGTGGTGGTTGCAAACTTCGTGGCTCTGTGAAACACTTAAAGAAAGATTACCCTGAAAGTCAGAATTCAGATCAAATGGTCACCGTTGGTTGCTGGGCAAGGGGAATGAGTGCAGACTATGAAGAAATTTTGGATGCACCTAAACCACAGAAACCCAAAACAAAGATGCCTAAAGTTGTTAAATTTTGATTATGGCTAGTACAATTGTTAGTTACCACCTCATTGCCACTTTCTAAACTGGGCCTACTAATCTAATTAGAGCTGGACTCCTTGGAGCCAAACCTTTATTATAGATACATGATTTGGGGATACTCAAAAACAGTTTTCTGCATTCTCTCCATCAAAGAGTACTTGTATCACTGTTTGGAGAAAACTACTGAAGAAAAGAATGAGATGATCAAATTGGATTTTCTAAAAGAACGTATCATTAACAGATAGAACTTACAGGTATCTAAGTGATTATATACCTGATTGTAACAGTCATCTTTTTTAAAAGCAAGATTATGCATAAATGTAAACCACCCCTTAATAAAGGGCATTGCTTGTTTTTGAAAATGAAAAAAAAAAAAAAGAGGCTGGGATAAAGAAGCACTTGTCACCCTGGTCAAGTTTGCACATCCAAATTTCTAGCATCCCTGAAGCTATTTTGCTCCCAGATGGTGCTGAGACAATTGGTACCAGGTTAGTTGCTGGCTGGCTGTTTCCGTTCCTAACTCCAGAGCTGTCTTCTCTTGGTAGAAGCGGCCCAACCCTTGGCTCTCCTGACCCTCCTGTCTGAGTGAATGCTGGGCTTGTGAGCCACATAATGGCCATCGGCCATGAGGCATAGTGTAGGCTCGGCGCTTAGGGCAAAGCAGAGTTCCCCATCAATGAGGAAGATATTTCAGGATGTGATTGAATTCTCTAGACTTCCCTGAGTTCAGCACTGAGTGAAGACCCCATGGCATTGAGTGGGTTTGGAACTAGAGGGGAGACCCTGGTGGAAGAAAGGAAAATTCTACCACTCATGAGGTCTGCTCCTTCTGCATCTGCTGCCCATGGTATGGCCTTTTGAGCACCTAAGCTTCCTCCTTCCTTGGTCCCCAAAAGCCTTTCCCCAGCACCCCATCCCCACCCCCACAGTTCTCTGCTGTTTGATGGGAGAAAGAGAAATGGCATGTGTCTAGGGAACTTTGCAGGTGTGACCTGTCTCACCGAGGGAAAGCTAGAACTTCCACCCCAGGAGCTGGGAGCCGCATAGCTTTCTTTTCTCTGGGCTCGGCTGGCTCTGTGCCTGTCTTCTCTGCACCTTCTTCCCCTTCGGCTCTCCCCCACCTCTCAGGAGAAGAATGATTACTCAGAAAGACAAACCAAGCACAGAAATAGTCAACCTATTTGTGGCTTAAATGCAAGCAGTTTTATTTTTATAGTGAGTTGCTGTATTTTCTCTATAAATCATTATCTACCACAAACGAAACTCTAGCTCCATCTGCAATAGTTTCTGCTTTCTTCATAGTGCCAATTAGCCACAAAACAATTGGCACCTCCCAACGCCCACTCATTCTGGGGGAAGAGAGAGCTGTCCCCTTGGGGCTCCCCTCGGCTGCCCGCCAGCCTAGAAACCGTCTGGCCACTCCAGCTTCCTGGCGGCTCGCTCTTCATTTGCTTGTGACCATTATCAATTTCTAAACTGGACAATTTGTGGTCCTCTGCCAGTGTAGACAGACTTCTCTGCTGCGCTATGAGCTGGGAAAAGCAAATTGTCCAGGCCCTCTGTTCTGTTGACTTAAATAATGACGTTGGTCACCCTGCTCAGAGGTTTGTAGCACCCGTGGGGACGGGGTGCAATGTTCAGAGATCTGGTCGCCCCTGTGAGAGCGGTGGGTGTGGAGCAGAGGAGCAGAGAGGAGCCTTCTGTCCCAGCCCATCTCCTCCCTCTTTTTCTTCAGGGTCACCTCCATCCCAACGGGGACCGTGGCGCCGTCTCGGGCAGCTTGTTATTTCTTTCCTAATTGCATTTGCTTCCAAGAGTCTGATGACTTTGTACAGAGCGCCCCTTCTTCCCTGCCTTGCAGTTTGCTTCAGATGGTCCCTGTCTCCATTTCAGCCTCGGACTGTCCTCTGGGAAACTAAAGTTCTCCAGGAGACTGACCTTCTCCTCCCCGGGAACATCAAAGCAGGTAATGGAAACACGCCCCCACTTCCCGGGCGGGGCTCGCTGGGCTGGCGGTTTGCTGCCGGGCACTTGCCTGCCCAAGCAGGTGCTGGCTAGTTTCAGGGTCTGCCCACTTCTGCCCCTTTCTCCTTCCCAGCAGAGGACACACGCTGGCCGAGCGTCCCCCAGGAGTAGTCTGTGGCTGTGGTGTCACTGCTTAGGAAAACAGTGCGAGGAAAGCGTCATCTGTAGGTTCCCAAGTCTGCTTTCCCACAGACTCTGAAATCGCCTTCTCGTCCCCTGTCTTGATGTCATTGCTCCCAGGGCTCCCTTTAGTGCTTTGACACAGTGATGAGAAGGAATCCCTTTCACCAAGAGGAGACGCTCCCGTGAGCAGGGGCTGGGTCTTCACCACAGGGCTCGGCTACCTGAGACCCAGACAATCCAGAAGTCTGCTCGTCTTTGGGTCTTTACGGTGGGTCCTTTGGAAAACAGGGATTAAGGGTCAGGGAAAAGTATTCCGATCCCGTGTTCCTGACTGTGTGGGTGACAGTCTGCGTCTAACGTCACCGAAGTTCTCAGGAGGAGCCTGAGCAGGCTGAGAAGCAGCCCGGACACTGCCAGTGACGCACACTGACCCCAGCCCCGGAACCCAGCCCCCATCACATCACACAGCCTTCTGCACTGATTTGGGCATGATACTCTCTGAAAATGGGTTGTGGGAAGGGGAAAAATAGTTCATTACAGTATTTAGCTATGTGTCTGCCGCAGTGCAGATCTCTGTATGTATCTCATTTAATCATTCCAGCTTTTGTGGTGATATTATTAGCTAAGCGCTTGGCAGAGGTCATGTGATCAGTTATAGGCTGAGCGGGGAATCTGAGCAGGTTCTGGGTCTCCAATACGCGCATGATTTTGTCCTCTGGGTCCTTGCTCTCCTTTGCCCTGGCTGGCCCTGGTGGTTTCAGGTGATCGGCCACCCTGCATTATCAACGGCTCATCCATCCCTACCCTGAATTAGCAAGAAGATTTTCACTTAAGTGTGTCATGGAACGATGCCGTTGGAAGCACAGCTTCTGCTGATAAGCGTGGGACCATCTGCTTGGCACACTGCACATATTTTCAGCAGTGGGAGAGTAGCTCTGATTTCTTCAGAGACGGCAGCCTGCGGCCACCCTTGGAGATGCTGGGACTGGAGACCCTGAGGCAGGGCAGGGACACCCCGGATGCCGAGGGGCAGCCTCCCTGTGGTCACGTCCGACCCTTCCTGAGCGAATGACACTAGTGAGTCTCCACCCAAGTTTTTAATTGTTCGACTGACCCTGACAACCAGAGTAAGATTTTCCCTCTTGTAAAAACTACCTCCTGGGCAACTCTGCGCCGGTGGATTTTTACAGTGAGTTAGATGTTCACTGTCAGTGTCGGTCAGCAAATACTTCTGCCTTTGTTTTGGAAAATTTGTTTCTTTGCTGAGTTAACTGTTCTCAGACATTGCTTTTTGACTTTGGGGTTAAAACTTCTGCTGTAGTTTTTTCTTTTTGAACTCATAGTGGGGGGCAGTCGGAGGGTGAATCACGGGTCTGATCAGATGGAGAACTTGGAGGTTTATAAGGCTGCTTCATTAGATCTTATGAATGATAAAGAAGCTGATGTTTGAGAAAGTTGTGGCTGCATTGATTACTGTCGAGCAATCACTTGACAAGGAGCTGTTGGGCATGGCCAGAGGCAAGCTGGTTGGTGTTTCTTTGCCTTTCCTTAGCAGACCCCAGCATCAACATTAGCTTCTGCTGCTTATAAAGTCATATAGCCCACTGGTGACAAAATGTCTATTAAAAGGAATGTCCTGCTCGGTCTTGGCCAATATTTCTCAGCCAGGACATGTGGTGGGAGAGTGGACAGGGGATTGCTAGATGACTGTGTGTGTAGCAGTAAGGTGGTAACAGAGCAGGGTTCTCAGCCTCGGCACCACTGGCATTTGGGGCTGGGTAGTTCTTGGTTGTGGGGACTGTCCTGTGTGTTGCAGGATGGTTAGCAGTGTCCGTGGCCCCTACCCCCTAGATACCAACAGCACACTCCTCTCAGTTGTGACAACCAAAACTATGTCCAGACATCCCCTAGGGGACATAACCCTCTCCCCCACTTTGAGCCCCGCTGCATGTTTGGAAAGGGAGCCAGGAGTTCCCATTCTCTGTGCAGATGGCCCCGTGTTAAGAAGACGGGAATGAGGCCTTTACTACCAGGACAGATGTTCCTGCCCTGCACATTCCTGTCAGAGCCCTGCCCTGCCATGGAAATTCCGTCTCACAAATGGGTTTCTGTTTGTCCTGGTTACTGCGAGTGTACACACACACACACACACACACACACACACACACGGAGGATTTGCCCTTTTCTCTGTGTCTGCAAGCCGGAGGCTCCAACCTAGGGTCAGGCTCTTTTTGGGTTGCCTAAACTAGAGGAGGTTTCCAATGGCCCACCCCTCAAACCTGAGTTGTGCTGGCTTTTCTTTTCTTGTCTCTATCTCTTTCTCCTTTCTTTCTTTCTCTTGAAATGATGGGATAGGCTGGGAATCTGGGCCTTGGGAGCACTGTGTTCCACTGAAAGGGAAGTGGAAGGGGCTGTTTGCTCCTGAGGTGTCCGGAGGACACCTGGACACGCATCAATGTACGGCATTTAGAACTCCGGCCTTCTCTGATTCTCCTTGTTTTTCCGTCAGCTCCTCTGTCCATCTGTCACCATCACTTCCACCGAGAAGTGGTTGTGGCTAGAGGTCTCGGGCAGACCTGGGACCTGAGCTATGCACAGCCCACATCCTTACATGTCTATGGAAACCACCGCGCTTGTTTTCCCTGCTTGCCGATCCGTTATCTCAGTCTGGCATTTCCACGAGACTCACGCTGGCAAAATGTTCTTCAATCTCTAGCTTTTCTTATACCCTAGGCTTTCAAAAATGCATTAAAATGCCGATTACGCACAGGAGCTGCTGTTCAGAGGGGCTGGGCTGCCTGGGAGAACTTGCCTAGTGGTCAGTTTGATTACAAGGGCAGCTGCCGGGACCAGGGCCATGGGCACGGGCAGAATGGGCAGGGCCTCTGCATTGTAACTTGAACAACATCAAACCCTTTCTTCTCAAAAATGCCTTTTGCATTCAAATGTGATACTTCCTAAAGTTGTTTTGATTTTTGTGGTGGGGCGGTGGTGCTTAGTCCTGCCCTCTGCAGTGGTCAGCCTGCCCAAGGTGCTTGTAGGAGGAGCTGACACCTGAGTAGGCAGAGACAGCCCGGCAGGGTGGGGGCGGTGGCAGTGGTGAGTGGCAGGGATGTCAGCGCCGACAGGGCAGAAGGGCATCTGCCTGGGGGGTGCATCAGACCTGGAACTGGGCGTCAGAGCTCCTGCTGGGTGAGGAGTGTCTCAGGACAGGAGCTGGTGGCAGCCGTAGCCTGACCGAGAAGGAAAGAACCCAATAAAGTGAGGAGGGCGGCTGTGTGGGGTCGGGAAAGGGCGGTGGCACACATAGGGGCTTGCTCACATACAGATGGGTTGAATAGTGAATACTAACATATTGCGGACAATGGAAACCAGGTTCCTCTCTACCAAAGAAGGGCATTACAAACGTGGAAAGGAGGAAAACCTGAGCTCAGTAGTGTTGGATCAAAATTGGAGATGTTGGCCAGGCACAGTGGCTCACTCCTGTAATCCTAGCACTCTAGGAGCTGAGATGGGTGGATTGCCCGAGCTTAGGGGTTCGAGACCAGCCTGAGCAAGCACGAGACCCCATCATTACTAAAAATTAGGAAAACTAGCTGGGTGCTTGGAGGGCATCTGCAGTCCCAGCTACTTGGGAGGTTGAGGCAAGAGGATTGCTCAAACCCAAGAGTTTGAGGTTGCTGTGAGTCATGACATGACAGTGCTCTACCCAAGGCAACAAAGTGACACTATCTCAAAAAAAAAAAAAAAAATTGGAGATGTTGGTATCAATTCATGGTTTTATATATACAGGGTGACCATAAAGTTCCATGCAATTTAAATAGTTACATTTAAATGGCACTAACTTTATGGCCACTTTGTATATACTTCAATATAAAGAAAGCTATGGACATAAAGCTGTCAGCATGTACGTATGGCTGTGCCTACATGTATTTATATATATAGATTCCTCAGCCCTCCCACTGAAACGGACTGGGAGCAGTGACACCGTAACAGCAGTGAGCACACTTAGAGCCCAGATTGTGGTTTCTAAATATCCTTCTCTCCTAAAAGGAATCAGGGCTTCTTGGAGAAATGGCTGATTCCAGGGAGTGGTGCAGGGGACGTATAAAACTGACACCTGGTAAGATGCCTGGTTTTCTGTCTTGGAAGATGAGGCATGTGGAAGGAAGCATGGAATGCTGGGGAAGGCTGGATTTCTGCTGTGGAGCATCTGGGGCTGGTGCTCCCGTGAGAGACCCAGCTGCAGACACCCAGTGCTGTTGGTTCTATGGGTCTGAGATTCCGGAATCGTCTGAGCTGGAGCTGAGAATGTGTATTTCATCAGTATGTGGTGATAGTTGGTGGGGTTGGATAACACCGAGGAGAGTCTATAGAGCAAGGAGGGAAGAGGGGTAAGAATGGAGCCTGGTGGAACACGGGGGCCCAAAGGCTGTATAAGAAGAGACCCAGCAAAGGGGACAGACAAAGACCTGCGGGAGGCAGGAGGGAAGCCCACGCAGAAAGCGTGTGTAGGCTCTAGCCTCATCTCAGAGTGGAACCCAAGAAAACTGAGTGTGGTTCTGTGTCACATGTCACTTCTCACACCACTTGCCAGGGCCCAGGACTGGCCAGGTCTAGGGCCCGGCTTAACTAGGTTCCGGACGCAGACCACTAAATTACCTTGCTCAGGTTCAGTTTCTCTTAGATGCCTGGGGCTGTCTACTTTAGCTGGAGAGAGAGAGAAAGAGAGAATAAAGCAGTCTTCTTAGAAAGATAGATCTCAGTCTTTAGCAGAGAGACGCCGTGCTGGTGTTCTGCAGGCAGGAGAGGAGTCAGAGTAAGCGGGTCCATGGTAGAATGCACATGCTCCTTGACTGCCTTCTCCTCCTGCCTAATATAAGGCTGATCTCTTGCCTCTCAACACCACAGGTGCAGAGACGGCCAATTCCCCACTGCTCTCATCTCGCGGGCTCTCGTGCTTGTTAGGAGAGCTGAATCCCTTTCTGTGCCCTTTCCACCCAGGTGTTCCATTATTGAGCCATACAGGTATTTCTCACAACTCTCACTCCTCCTAGCCATAGGCTGTATGGGCTGCAACAGTTCTGTAACAGCACTTGTGTGTTGGAGAGAGAAGGCGGAGGGCGAGATAATATCGGACTCCCTTTTGGAGGATGTGGCTGACAGTGCTGTGCTGGGGAGTGGAACAACTCAATTTTCTTTGTTCTGAAGGAAGGACATGCCTGAATTTCCCCCTCAGACGTCAGTTATCTTTACCTACAAGGATGAAGCCTGGTGTCCCTTGTCAACAGAAGTGTTTGTTGATGATGGTGATGGATGTGAGTCTCTCGTCTCACAGAAGAACGTGGGAACAGAGACAGTATTTCTGGAAACAACTCATCCCTGTCTGTTGTTGTCATTGTCAGTTTTGTTATGGGTTTAGCGTTGGGTAGCAGCCCGGGTGCGGTGGCTTACACCTGTAATCCCGGCTCTTAGGGAGTGTGAGGCAGGAGGATCATTTGAGGCCAGGAGTTCAAGACCAGCCTGAGCAAGAGTGAGACCACATCGCTACAAAAAATGAAGATTCGGCAGGTGTGATGGCACATGCCTATGGTCCCAGCTACTTGGGAGGCTGATGCAGGATTATCCCTTGAGCCCAGGAGTTTGACAATGCAGTGAGCTATGATGATGTCACTGCCCTCTAGTCTGTAGGATAGAGTGACCGTCTCTCTAAATAAATAAATAAATAACCATCTTTCGATAAATAAAAAGTCCATCTTTTGAGACTTTTAATAAACATCATTACTGACAATCAAGTAGACTGTGGTAGTTGCCTCTGGTGACTTAAAGACCGTTATAAAATGTCCCTAAAGCTCTTAACAGCTTCACGAATAGGTGTGAGAGCTTCACACATCAATGAACTGTTGACAGTGGGCTGGTGTGTGAGTTGCGGGTGTAGAATAGTGCCAACTTGGAGCTGAGCAATTCAGGCTCCGGTGCTGCCTTTGTACTAACTAAACACACGACCGTGGGTTAGTCTGTCGGTTAATTTCCTCACCTATAAAACAAGGGGGTGATTTACAACATCCATATGATTCCTTCAAGCTGTAATCCTCCATGATCAACAGAGCACTGTCAGACTTTAACAATAAGGAAATGCTTTTAAGAAAGCTCAAAGCAGAATTTTTTTTTTTTTTTTTTTTGAGACGACATCTCAGTATGTCGGTAGAGTTCTATAGCATCACAGCTCACAGCAACTTCAAAATCTTGGGCTTAAGGGATTCTCTTGCCTCAGCCTCCCAAGTAGCTGGGACTATAGGCACCCGCCATAACGCCTGGCTATTGTTTTTGTTGTAGTTGTCATTATTGTTTAGCAGGCCTGGCCCAGTTCAAACCCGCCAGCCCCGGTGTATGTGGCTGATGCCCTAACCGCTGAGCTACGGGCGCCAAGTCAAAGCAGCATTTTTTGATGCTTTTTATAAAACACTCCAGTTTCTGAGGGAAAACAGTTTGAAACATATATGGCGAAGTGTTATATTTATAAACAATTTTTGCAACCAAATGAAAGAAGTGAACGAAAAATGTAAAGAAATCATCCGTTAAAAAAGAAGGCAAGTGACTGTCCAACCTCATTAGCTACCAGATAAATGCAAAGTAAAACAGGGGGATTTAAAAAAATGGAAATGTAAGAAGTATATATGTGCTGTGGAAAAAATAATTCCTATTCTGTTGATGTCGGTATAGTTGGTATGGTTATTTTGGATGACAGTTTGTTAATACACGTTTAAATCTGGAAAAATATTTATGTCCTTTGATCCAGCTATTCCATTTTTAGAAATATGCCCATGGGAAATAATTAGAGATGTACACAAAATTTGCATACAAAAAGCTCATTGCAGTGCTTTTTGTTTTTTAAAATAATGGTGAAAAATCAGAAGTAACTGGTATGTCCAAAGCTAGGGAATTAATTAAAAGTAATTAATGGCACATACAGATAGCGATATTAAAGTCCTGTTTTAGAGTATATACTGACATGAAAAAATGTTTGCAACTTGGGCAGGGTTTAGTAGCTCACGACTAAAAGGGAGGCTGAGGTGGGAGGATCCCTTGAGCTCAGGAGTTTGAGACCAGCCTGAGCAAGAGGGAAACCCCATCTCTACTAAAAAACAGATAAAAATTAGCTTGGCATTGTGGTGGGTACCTGTAGTCCTAGCTGCTTGAGATGCTGACGCAGGAGGATCACTTGAACCTAGGAGTTTGAGGCTACTGAGACCTATGATGATACCATGGCACTCTACCCAGGGAAAAAAAGCAGTTGTTTTTTTTTTTTTTTAGACCGAGTCTCACTTTATCACCCTTGGTAGAATGCCATGGCCTCACTGCTCACAGCAACCTTCAGCTCTTGGGCTTAGGCAATTCTCCTGCCTCAGCCTCCCGAGTAGCTGGGACCACAGGGGTCCACCACAACGCCCGGCTGTTTTGTTTGTTGCAGTTTGGCCGGAGCCGGGTTTGAACCCCCTACCCTAGCTATGTGGGACCAGCGTCCTACTCACTGAGCGATAGGCGCTGCCCAAAAAAAAAAAGCAATTTTGATTTTTAAAAACGAGTGTGTATAACACATTGAATAAAGACAGAGAATGTCCCAAATATTAAATAGTTAATTTTCAGTAATGGTTTTATGTGCAAATTTTCCAAGTTTTTTCCGATAAACCTATAGTGTAAAATTAGGGAAAAAAACGGCAATAAAAAATTTAAAAACACTCCCATATTGTGTTAAGATTAAACAGACGATACAATGGGTGAACATTTTTCTTTTTTTTTTTGCAGTTTTTGGCCGGGGCTGGGTTTGAACCCGCCACCTCCGGCATATGGGGCCGGCGCCCTACTCACTGAGCCACAGGCACCACCCGGGTGAACATTTTTCTGTGGATGAGCCCTTCCTAGCTCGCGGGAGCGGTTTGCTTCATAGTGGAGAGAGCACTTGGTGGCCCTGCTCTGACCACTGGTAAAATCACGGCCTGAAACTAAACAAGTCTTACGGAAACAGCATCCGCTATAGCATCAGGGAATATGGTGGCTCCAATTCCTTAAATAGGAAAGCTTTCGAGGCAGACTAGATTGGAACACTTAAGCATAGAAAGGCTATAAAAGGTAACATCTTAAAAATAGGATCAGGCCCCAGGGCAGAGTGGGGGGAGCTGGGAGTAAGGGCAGGCTGCTCGGCCACAGGGCTCCCCAAGCTCACTGCCCCTGCCCATCTCCCAGCCCCTCCTGCTCCCGGTTATTGATCTGTAAAATGAGGGACCTTGGTAGCACAGAGGTTGCCGAACTAATTTTTCTGTTGTTTTTCTTGAGTGGGATCCTGGCTTGGCTTTTGGTTAGAAGTCAGGAGATGTGGATTTCTGCCCGGATGGCTCTGTGATTAGAACCCACATGAACTTTCAGGCTCAGCAGACCCAGTGGACCGGGGAGCAGGCTGCACCGTGGAGACCATGGGGCTGGGGGTGTGAAAAGCAATGCCCTTAGTCATTAATCCCCCGGGTTTTCCCTGTAAAATGGGAGCAATGATCTCTTCCTCATTCGCCTCCCAAGCTGATTGTAAAGCTGCTGAGCCTCCCAAGCTAACATGGAAGGAAAAATGCTTTGGATACGATAGCCCTAAACCACGGTATTGTGCTCTAACTCATTTCTTTCCTTCTAGAAACTTCTTTCATGAGAAGAGAGGAGGGGAAGATGCTCTGTGATGCTGCCAATGCTTCCCAGTAACAATGCCATCACCTCCTCAGCTCTCTTCCTACTGGTTTCCCGACTGAGGTTTCCACTGCTGTGTCACTGACAACTCCGGGGGCCACAGAAGGCTGTGAGCATGAGTTGTCCTTCCACCCCGGACTGTCCCTGCTAGGTAAACCTGCATTCCTGCACTTACAAGTGCATGTCTGTAAATACTAACTTTTTTTTTTTTTGTAGAGACGGAGTCTCACTTATCGCCCTCAGTAGAGTGCTGTGGCGTCATAGCTCACAGCAACCTCCAAGTCCTGGGCTTAGGTGATTCTCTTGCCTCAGCCTCCCGAGTAGCTGGGACTACAGGCGCCCGCCACAATGCCCGGCTATTTTTTTGTTTTGCAGTTCGGCCAAGGCCAGGTTTGAACCCGCCACCTTCGGTATATGGGGCCAAGTGCATGTCTGGACAGACAGACTCCTGTCCTAAAGCTGGTTGACAGGGAGACAAGTGGAGGCAAGTTGTTGTACTGATTCATCACGTGGCCCTACGGCTTTGGCGAACTCAGTGGAGTGGTCTCTGTTCTGTGTTTGGGGAAAGCTTGTGGAGCCCAAATTAGGTTATTCTGAGCTAGCTTGTTCTGTCAGCAGCAATTACCCATCCACCCTCTTCACCCTTCCGACCCTCAGATATCCCAGTCAGCCACCCACTGACAGACGAAGAGTAAACAGTGGCCAAGGGGCCCGAGGAGGAAGGGGCTGGGATGGTGTTCTTTCACTTATGGGATTTTAGTTTGGTTGGGTAGGACTGGAAATGTGATTTTTAGCAATGTGTCCATTTAAGTAAAAGCCCACTGTAATAAAACAATTTGAAAGGCTGTGATGAGTTTTGAAAGAGAATCCATTTTTATGGGATCTTTTATTTGCATCTGGATCACATCATGATCAAAATCTGCCTACACACTGTGTGTGATTGATGAGTAATGCTGTAACCACTAGAGAACTGCTTTCACCAATCGTGATGCCCTGAGCTTAAAGCAGTGGCTTTCTCTTATGGAGAAGCAGAATGCGTTCTCAGAATGGTTATAATAGCCAACTTTTCTTGCTTCTTTCTTTCCTTCCTTCCTTCCTTCCTTCCTCTCTCTCTCTTTTTCTTTCTTTCTCTTTTTCTCTTTCTCTCATTCTTGGCAGAGTCTCACTATGTCGCCCTCAGTACAGTGCTGTGGCATCACAGCTCACAACAACATCAAACTCTTGGGGTTAAGTGATTCTTTTGCCTCAGCCTCCCAAGTAGCTGGGGCTACAGGTGCCCACCACAATGCCTGGCTATTTTTTGTTGTTGTTCAAGTTGTCATTGTGGTTTTTAGCTGGCCCAGGCTGGTCTTAAACCCACCAGCCCTGGTGTATGTGCCCAGCTCCCTAACCACTGAGTTACAGGCACCAAGCTGGTGAGCTTATTTTTTGAAGTATTTATTGAATGCCTACTGTGTGCAAGTGCCAACGATTCAGCCATGAATAAGACTAAGTCCTGTTTTCAAGGAGTTTATGGTCTAGTGTATTATCCTGCGAGGGCTACCATAACAAAATACAAAAGCCTGGGGTGTCTGTACGACAGAAATTTATTTTCTTCTAGCACTGGGGGCCAGAAGCCCAAGATCAAGATGCCTTGGAGGCTGGTCTAGTGAGCGTTCCCCTCCTGGTGTGCAGGCCTTTGCCTGTGTCTTCACATGGCCTTTCCTCTGTGTGCCAGTAGAGGGAGTGTCTCTCCCTCTTCTCACTTGGGTGCTAGTCTATTGTCTCACCTTTAGGACCTTATTTCACCTTAATTACCTCTTCAAAGGCCCTATCACCAAAATGCAGTCGTGCTGTGGGCTAGAGCAACAACATAGGAATGTGGAAGGAGACACAATTCAGTCCGTAACAGTGGGAGAGTTGGAATTTTAACTGCGCTACAAAGAGCAATGTCATGGCTTTGGAGGCAATTAATGAATAATAGCAGAGTGGGCAGAGAGAGTATTGGAAAACAAAGGGACAGAAGCTCAAGAGCCTGGGAAGGATAACATGGAGCAGGGGACATTCAGTCCAAGAGTCTGGGCCAGAAACATGGCAACACAAAGGGAAGAACAGTCCTGGGCCTGGTCTTCCTTAGACCACTTCTGCATTTGAAATTTATAATCAGGCGTGTGCCCAGTAACCAACAGTGTTCTGGAGATTTCATGTGCATGTTCATCACTCTTCGTTTTACGAAGTTCTGCTTTTCAAAAGATCTGGACCCTCGGGAGCAGGGAACAGCCTGATGAGTACACCTGGAACCTGCCCTGGAGTGTGCCCTTGAGACCCTTCTTTCTCAGGGCTCCCGAGCTCTTTGCCCCTCAACCTCCCAATTGCTGTTCCTTGCCATCCTGACCTCAGTTGGTGGCAGTTTCCTACATGACCTCATCAAATGGAAATCTCCATCCACTGCCCCTCATGGCCACTGAAGCCCGACTGGTCTTTTCTGAAATGTGCCTGGAATCATTCTCTCCTTTCATGACTATCTTGGTTATTTTTCACCAGGACTGTTTCAACAGCCCCTGCTGGCTTCCTTGCTCCGTTCAGAGCTTCTCCATCCAGCCGTAGCAATGAGACCACTGCCAGCCTGACCTTTCTATTTTTTTTTTTTGAGACCAAGTTCTCTTTGGTACAGTGCGGTGGCGTCACAGCTCACAGCAACCTCAAACTCTTGGGCTCAAGTGACCCTCTTACTTCAGCCTCCCCCATAGCTGAATCTATAGGTACCCACCACAATGCCCAGCTAGTTTTTCCATTTTTGGTAGAGAAGGGGTCTCGCTCTTGCTGTGAAGTTGATGGTCTCAAACTTCTCAGCTCAGGCGATCCACCTGCCTCGGCTTCCCAGAGTGCTAGGATTACAGGTATGAGCCAGTGTGCCTGGCCTCAGGCTGATATTTCAAAAACACAGTTTGGGTCATGTTCCAGGCCGTGAAAACCTTTTGTGGCTTCCTTGTGCAAAATGGCAGTGCTTTTCAAACTGTAGCATGTGGCCGCCCAGCCAGAACTCTTTGGGCTGTGAAAATTCAGGCTTGAGGGTCTCATGCCCAGCTTTCTGGAACAGTGGAACCCTGAGATTTTTTGATAAGCCATCCCAGGTGGTCTTTTAGGCACTAAAGTCGGTGAGCAAAGTCTATAGGATCAGGCCAATGGCTTTTATAGCTGTTTATTTCCTTATAAGTCAAACCTCCGTCCAAGACCCCCAAGTGTCCCCAAGCCTCACCAAAAACATCCTGGGCCCTCCTGCCTCTGTGCCTTTGTCCTGTTGTCCTCCTTTCTTTTCTTTTCTTTTTTTTTTTTTGTCCTCCTTTCTTGAAATACCTTTCTTGCCCTCCCTCAGCAAACAAACTGTCACTGAGCTTTCAAGACGTGACCCTGCAAGGCCACCGTGGAGACCCCGAGACTCTGCCTCCCACTGTGTACTGAGGGCACGTGGCTGAGGTCTCCTTTCTTCTGCTGGGCACATGGAATCAAGCACAGAGAGCTGTGTCTTGTGTATTTCTTTATCCTTCCCACTTAGTTCTGTTACTTGCGCCTACATGTTTACTAGGAGAACAGAGGGAGCAATTTTATTTTATTTTATTTTATTTTTATTTTTTTTGTGGAGACAGAGTCTCACTCTATCGCCCTCCGTAGAGTGCTGTGGAGTCACAGCTCACAGCAACCTCCACCTCTTAGGCTTGAGTGATTCTCTTGCCTTAGCCTCCCAGGTAGCTGGGACTACAGGCGCCCACCACAGCGCCCGGCTATTTTTTGATGCAGTTCGGCTGGGGCCGGGTTTGAACCCGCCACCCTCGGTATATGGGGCCGGCGCCCTACTCGCTGAGCCACAGGCACCGCCCAGAGGGAGCAATTTTAAAAAGAAGAAATCCCTCTAACTAGAGAGTTCGGTTACTTTGGTTTGATTTTGAAAGACAGTTGATCTGGTGTCTGTGCTGAAACACTTTCCCCACCGGAGGGCATGGGCCTGAGTCACAAAGATGTTCTTGTCAGTTTTCTCTAAAATTCTCAGTAAGTCTTGATTTTATCTTTCTAGTCTTTGATTTAGGCTTGTTATTAAAGACTGACAACACTTGCCTTCCTTGTATAAGCTATTTCAGTGTTGTGATGGCTCGAAACCCATGCTGTCCAACACGGGAGCCATGAGTCCGGTGTGGCCGTTGAAGCAGGAACACAGGGAGTCTGCAGGGTGACGCCCCAAGGGAGACACACTGGGCCCGGAGGAGTCAATGGCAAGAAAAGAACTCAAATACCTCATTCATACTTTCATAGTGATTACATGCAAAATTGATAGTAGGCTAAATAAATGAATTATTAAAATGAATTTCACCATTTCTTTTTACTTTCTCTGACGGTGCTGCCGGGAGTACTTCACCTCGTGTTCCTGGCAGGCAGTGCGGGGCAGGGCCGGTGCTCTCTCCCCCTGCTTTCTGCTCTGCAGACTGTTCCTCCGGCTCCCCTCACTCCACACCCCTGCTTCCTGAGCAACCATGCTTTTCCCTCTACTGGGTAATTCCTATCAGCTCGTCAGCTCTGCCTTAACCCTACCCTACCACCCCTAGGACGGTCGTCTACACTCACTGTCTCCACTTACCTCTCCTCCCGTTCCTTCCTAGCCCGTTCGTTTTTTCCCTTCTACTGAAAGTACCCTTGCGAAGGTTGCAACAGTCCTATCTCATGGTCAAGTTCCAGCTCTCTCCTCACTTGCGCTATCAATGGAATTTAGCCCAGATGCCACCCTCCCTCAACTGTCCTCCTGCCTCCCTGCCAGGTCCTTCTTAGCTTCCTTTGCCCCTTTCTCCTTGTCTCTCCAAGCTCCAGCCTTTGAAATGGTCTTTGCTCTAAGGCTTGGTCCTTGAACCTCCTTTTCTGTTTAAATCACTCATGTTTCATAGGCATTCCCATCTAGCCCGGTGTTTGCATGCAGCACCGTCATCTGTACCCCTGCCCACCACTGCTGCAGTCCTGACACTGTCTGGATTCCCAGCTGGCTGCTGCACGGCTTCCCAAGTTCCACGGGCCTCCTTCCCCCCCGTGGCACCTGCACCTGGTTCATTCAGCAAGTGACTCAACATTTGCGCTCTTTCTACCAAAACACATGTCTCCTCCATCAGCGAGCATCTCCAACTGCACCCCGGCTCCTGCCAGGTCTTGCTGTCTCAGCCCTGATGGGCATCTCCTCCCACCTGGCACCTTCCTGCTACGGCTGAGAGAGAGTCTAATCTGAACACAAAGGCCATTAGCAAGTCCTCAGTCCCAACAAGTGAATCATGTCTTTCTCCTCCCAGAACCCTCAGTGGTTCCCCATTTAACTGGGAATAAATCAAAATCCTGACAATAGTGGATGAGGCACTATTGGCTCTGCCCCCTAAAGACCAACTGAGCCCTGCTGTTCTTGACAAACACCTGCTGGCTCCCGCTCAGGACCCTTGAACTTCCTGTTCCTTCTGCCTGGAATATTCCTGCTCCTCACAGGATGTGAAGAGCTTTGTCCCGCAGGTCTCACACTGCCTTTCTACCTTTGCCCAAGTGTGACCTCATTAATGAGTCCTTTCCTGTCACTGTCTGAGCGATAGAGGCCCCATGTCCTCAGGTGCCTTTCCTTCTAACTGTGCTTTACTTTTTCCCTAGCACTTACGTCCTCACATCCACCTGTCTGTGGTTGCTGTTATTCCCTTTCGGTTATTGATCAATTGCCTCCCCGCTGGGACATGGGCTCCTAGGGGCCGGCACTCTATCTGTCTTATTCATTGTTGCAGCCTGCACCCACAGCAGCACCTGCCATTGACACCTGATGGTAGGGCGGGTTTGGGGACCGCAGCTGCCTCAGGTGCAGACTCCCACACCATCTGGTGTCTGCGGCAGGTCTTTGGTTAGCCTTGTCTCGGCACTGTGAATTCTGGTCCCTGGTAGTTCCTAAGGGTGTCCGGTCCACGTCTTCTTTTTTTTTTTTTGAGACAAAGCCTCAAGCTGTCACCCTGGATAGAGTGCTGTGGCATCACAGCTCACAGCAACCTCCAACTCCTGGGCTCAAGCGAGTCTCCTGCCTCCACCTCCCAAGTAGCTGGGACTACAGGTGCCCGTCACAACACCTGGCCATTT
>CAUYRH010010719.1:0-44408 GCA_963574655.1 Perodicticus potto
GGGAGAGAGAGGGAAGGAGGGAGGAGGTGGGGGAGGGATAGGGAGAGAGAGGGAAGGAGGGAGGGGATGGGGGAGGGATAGGGAGAGAGAGGGAAGGAGGGAGGGGGTGGGGGAGGGATAGGGAGAGAGAGGGAAGGAGGGAGGGGGTGGGGGAGGGATAGGGAGAGAGAGGGAAGGAGGGGGAGGAGGGAGGGAAGAGAAGAGAGAGGGAAGCAGGGAAGGGGGTAGAGGTTACGTTGTGTTACACACTTTTTAGGGGCAGGACACAATTATAAGAGGGACTTTACCTAACAAATTCAATCACTATAACCTGGTTCTTTGTACCCTCAATGAATCCCCAACAATTAAAACAAAAAAATGGTACCATAGAGTACTACTACTAATGGAATAACTTAGAAAACAAAAGCAAACAAAAATTTTAAATGAAAAAAATAAACTAAGAAGCACAAGGAAGTTTTTTAAAAAAGAAAATACCTTGCTTAATCTTAACTAGGTATGGATTATCAAGATAACTTAAAAATATAATTTTGAGTGAACCAAACTCATGTTTGTATAATATGAAAAGTTTTATTATTTCAATGTATTAATTTCAATCTCACTCTTTTTTATGTTTTCAAAGTACTACCCCAAAACTCAAGGACAAATTAAACATCTGTGTGACACATCTTGTCAATATCATATGGCAAAAAGTTCTGCTTTATTTTCCTATAGGACATTAACTAGATATACATCCGACCCAACAATCTTGTAATAATATTCTTTTCAAAGATTTCCTATAAAATACAGAGTTTCTCAAATGCTTTTTGTGTTGATCTAAACATTTTTCTAAATCTTTCCTTTATTTAATGAGCTAAATAAAATATTATAGATATTTTTATGTTTTCATTAAAGTCATAATTTTGTTTTTTTTAAAGTTATGTTTTAACACCATCATCTACATATTAAAGAATATGTATAATACTTATGGTAGTTTTGAAGGAAATAGTGAACATTTAATAGAGCCATTGCCCACTTTAAGAAAGAAAACATTACCAGTAGCATTAGAATCTCTCCATATGCTCCTAAATAGTATCTTTTCATCCCAAAGGTATACACACTACTCATTTTCACTGCAATTTCTATTATTTAATTTTGGATGCCATAAAGTTTATTCAAATGATATCTAAAAAAAGTGAATTCTTGACAATCTAGAATCTTGAACTGAATATATATATATTTTTAAACACACACACATTTACCAACATAAGTTTGGCCTTATAGTATTGCACCCTACCCCTTAAAAATACAAAGCATTAAAGCAGCCTAGATTTGGAATGGAATTCAGTGCTTTAAAAGAAGCTTGCTAATAGCAGAGTCAAAAATGAGCTAATAAAGAGAAGGCAAAAAAAATGACATAGTTGCAAAGAATGTATGTGATCTTAGACTACCCGTAATAAAATATGTCATCAACAGTGAAAGAAATTATATACTTATTTTCTGCTCAGTGAATTTAATTTAGCTCACTGAATTTTCACTAAGTAAAGAAAAGTGTAACCTATTTGAGAGCAATGATAATTTCTATGTCATTTAGGAAGAATTAACTTGGAAAATTATAAGGGTAGACTATCTCCATTAAAGAAATATAGGTAGATAATTATAATTTTAGAAAGTAATTAGATTTCTGCAACAAGAATACAGAGAAGAGAACTAGGAGAAATGGGAAATATACTTAGGATCCACCATATAACAGTGTGTAGATTCCTATAGTGGAATGGCTTTCCTTGGGACTTAAAAACTTTCTTATTTTCACTTTTTCTAGCAAAAGGTAGGAATCATAGTGTTGGGAATGCTTTCATACATTTTATGTGATAAAACAAGAAAACATTTGTGAGACTATTTTAATCTTGAAATCTCACATACTTTTGAACTTCATGTCATTGAAGATGATGTGTCTTTAAAATGGTGGGATAAATATGAATCAACAAATCTAGAATGAAGTCTGTAACATGGTAAAAAATTGTCACTAACTCTACAGTAGCAAATAGCATGAATGTATTACTCAAAAGTAAAATGTATTACTCCTTCAAAATCTTGTTACAATATTTGCCACACAAACAGCATAACGGGCACAGAACACAAAATCAAAAAAATATTTTTAACTTACCATTTATAATAAATAACTATCTTTTTTTAAACTCAAAAAAAAAATAGCAAGTGGGGCTTGTGAGAAAACTAAAATGCCTGCTTCTACCACACTAACACATTGGCAAAAGCACATACAAATATTTCTCAATGCATGTTAGCTTTGTTAATAATAAATAATTTTGAAACATGAAGTGAAAGTATTAAAGTAATTTATAGTTATGAAATTAATCAATAGGTGATGAATAAGCAATACAAACTAATTTAATAAGTAACAAAGACTAATCACTAAAATTAGTGCAAAAATTTATTTATCACATAATTTCCTATCAACCGATAAGAAAATATGATAAACTTGTGACAAAATTTACTTCTACAAATCTTGAATATTAATTGGTGTAGTAGAAGTAAAACGTCTTTGCAGATGTCAGGGGAAGGTGAAGCTAACTCCTATCTGAAAGGTCTCATATGTATTCATATCAATGTGCACTAAATGTTTAGCCTCAATCTTCAGAGAAAGTACAACTCTAAGATTATTATTTTAGTCAAAAATAGTGCTTCAGAAGCATTAACTTAGTTACATGCTTGCAACCAAGGAGCATATAGTGAATTTTAAAATGCTTTATTTTGGCTATGGCACAATAAATTTGTCTTGATTAATAAAGCTCAAGGTTTCGAATGTTTTTCAGTTTTTACAGTGATGCACAATGAAAGAAATGTGATTCTGCCACCAATGCCAAAAACTTGTGTAAGATTGTGTTAAAGGGCGAAAATAGCCTACTATTCAGGTAATACAGTAGAATAACTAATTTGTAATCTCTTTTTTTCCTAAGGACTTAAATTTTCAATATTTTGGAGAATATTTCTCTCAGTTACTATTTTGTGTTCTTCCTTTCTTGTAACAATGGGGATATTTTTATAATAAGGATTACTTGGGAGTATAAGAAATAGGTTCTATTTGAACACATTTTGCACAGTGAGTAATGCATTAAAATAACAGAAGTTCTTGGTTTCTTGTTGCTGAAAAAAATACAGCATATGTGTGTGGATTGACTATTAGCAATAATGAAGATTTTATAGAAAATGCCAAAGTGTTGTCCAACAAAAACCCTATCCTTCACTATATGAAATAAGCGTTTTCTTGAAAATTATATAGGAATAAAAATTCTGATAATCCGAAAATTAGGTTTTTTTATGAGCTCACTTACCAAGATGAAGTGCCAAACTGCAGAAAGTAGTCGAAAAAAACCTAATGGGATTAAGGAAACATTCTAAGGAGCATTTTTCTACTAATAATCACACCTTATCACACCAATCACCTCTTCTTGCCAAAAGTCAAGGATTTCATACTTCTCCGTCTATCATCATTCATAGCCTCAGAGTAAAGAAAAAAAGGTAGCTTCAAAAGCAGTTTCTTTTGTAAAGTAGATGGGATAGCAAAAGCTTTAGATTCAACATGACAAAATCGGGACCCAGGTAGCCAAGGCTATATACAGAAGGGCGTGAGAACCCCCAGGAACATAACACAAACAGCATATATTTTGTCACATCTTTTTTTTTTTTTTTTTTTTTTTTTTGAGACAGAGCCTCAAGCTGTCACCCTCGATAGAGTGCGTAGCATCACAGCTCACAGCAACCTCCAATTCCTGGGCTCAAGCGAGTCTCCTGCCTCCGCCTCCCAAGTAGCTGAGACTACAGGCGCCCGCCAAAACGCCCGGCCATTTTTTGGTTGCAGCCGACATTGTTGTTTGGCAGGCCCAGGCTGGATTCGAACCGGCCAGCTCAAGTGTACGTGGCTGGAGCCTTAGCCTGTTGAGCCACAGGCACCAAGCCATTGTCACATCTTAATACCTAATTTTTCATGCTTCTATTAATAAAGGAAGAATAAATATTTGACTGACACACTGACACACACAGCAGAGCTTCCTCTTTTTTTTTTTTTTTTTTTAATTTTAGTTAATGACTCCTGAATTTAAAATTTTCAAAGTATCACGTGGAAGAAAATCTTTGAAGGTTTTTTTTTTTTTTTTTATCTTTGAGGGTTTTTGTCCTGAAGTTTTAGTGGCACCAGTTCCCATCTTCTATGCCTTATTTAATGGACTAGTTAGTCCTTCTGTAATTAACCATTCTTGTCTTTTCTAAACATTTATGACTGATTTTCATCTTGTTGCTTCTTCATTTTTTCCTTGACTTGAAACTACAAATTCTCTTGAAGCTGTGTGTTCAAAGTTTTTTGGTTTTTTCCAAAATAGAAACTAAGAAAGTAGATTTTCACATTAAGACGCCCAGGTAAGATTTTTAAAAAGCTGCTCAAATTATGAGATATTGTAGATTATGTTGAGTAAAGTGAGTTTTTGATTTAAATAAAGGCTTATAGTGACAGCTTTAAATTAAATATAAGTGAATATCTTTTTTAAAAAAAAAAACCTGTTTTAGGTATATTTTTAACTGCTTTGTGATTCTAATACTTTGACCTGCTTTTTATGCAATAACCTTTCAAAACTAAATGTCATAGAAGAGGTTACCCTCTGTTATATATACCTTTGGAAGATAGAAGAAGAGAAGAAGCAACCAAAAAAAAAAAAAAAAAGATTAACGAGTTTTTTCCTTGAAATAAGCCTCGATTAGTTAGGTTTAGGGTAATGCTAAAGAACATCAAAATAACCTAGAGGGTTTATTAAAACAAACATCACTGGGCCCCTGAGAATTCTCTCCCATTTCATCCTGAGATCTGGGTTAACACTGAAGGGTTAACACTTCTAAAATGTTCTCCAGTGATGCTGCTGGTCTTCAGCATCACTTGGACAACCACTGATTTACCATAATCTTGTAAAATATATAATGTATCAAACAAAAAGACAAGCTTCACTAAATTAGTAACAGAACATATACTTAAAATTAAGTAAGGATACTTTGTATATTTTAAAATGTGTTGTCTGTTACCTAATCATTCTTAGTATTAACTTCATCTAAAAGTACACTTACATGCCTGTTCTCTAACTCTACCAATCACCTCAGGAACAACCCCTGATGACCTTTTAAAATTCAAACTCAGACTGTATCTGAAAGGTATCTAATGACATAGTGAGCACATTGAGTAATGAAACCAACACAACTGATGTACTCTAAAGATCAAAAAATATGAAAAATGTCGGGAATTAAAATAAAGAAATTATTTCATGTACAGAGCATCATTTTTCTGATATTTTTCCCTCTGCTTGGAATATCAATATAGATAATGATATTTACAAATCACATATAAATATGCCACTTCTGAGAATCTGGGAAAGATGAAAAGACTTGGAAAGTATGTGCAGAGTGCAAACAGTCATCTTAAAAAAAACATAATGTGGTATGCAAACAAGCAGGCTCTCAATAGATTAACAATTAGAATTAAAGTTTTTTATTTATTTATTTTTTTTGAGGTAGAGTCTCGGTATGTTGCCCTCGGTACACTGCCATGGTGTCACAGCTCCCAGCAACCTCAAACTCTTGTGTTTTAGGGATTCTCTTGCCTCAGCCTCCCAAGTAGCTGGGACTACAGGCGCCCACTATAATGCCCGGCTATTTTTGGTTGCAGTTGTCACTGTTGTTTAGCAGATCCGGGCTAGGCTCAAACCTACCAGCCTTGGTGTATGTGGCCGGCGCTTTACTCACTGAGCTAACAGGTGCTGAGCCTAGAATTAAATAAAAGTTTTATGTAAACTTTTTTCACCCCATTTTAAAGTCAACATGGATCTTTGTTGTGTAAAAAATGTCTACGATGAGACGTTAGAAACAGTTAAATAGTTATGATGAGACTTTAGAAACCTATGTAAAAAGTAATACAGGCTAATTTCTGGCTTTCCTCAAAGCCTTTCAAGGCCATAACTAGGAGATAATTTTGTCCATGCCGGTTGGGTTTCCATTGCTTGAAGATACAATGAGAGTAAAGGAAAGACTATTCATAATTAGCTAGAAAAAATTGATGTAAGAAAGGGCAAAGTAAAGAGCTAAGAGAAAAGGAGCTGGAGAATGAATAATAACCTGTGATCAGGTGGCCTTAGGTATGGAATATGGTTATCTAGTCAGAAGTACTACTTGAGAATTTAATAACCTCTTCCAGCTTCCAATCAAATAAAGAATCAAAATAAATTATTAGAGATTGTCATCATTTCTTTTAACAAAGAATGTCACAATGGCAATCTATGAAGCTCATTTTTGTTCATGTCAACCTCCAAAAGAGCAGAAAAGAGTGAAGCACCTCTCAGTAAAATAAGTCTCCTTTTGGGGGGAAAGTAGAGCCTTGCCAACAGGGAAAATTCATTTCTCTTAATTTATTAGATATTTTTCCAGGAAAAAAACTGAATAAAGCTTTAATAATTTAGTTAGTAAAGAAATTTTGAGGGCCTTAGAAGTCAATGATAAAAATCTTGAGAAATGTCAAAATGAGAAACCTATAAATGACAACCCATGGAAAAAGTCATAACTACTTTTCTCTCCATCCTTGTACCTCTCATCATCCCAACATCAACCTTTCTACATATCCATGAAACGAGGCCACAGTAATTACTTTTTAATGGAACTCACATGAAGGAGGATAAAATTCAGTCAGGGAGAAAGGAAAAAAAACATGTTTGCAAAGCAAAGTATTTTTTTTTTGCAGAAGAGATTTACTATTCCTCAAGGAAGGTAGTAGGACTGTTGGTCTAAGGGAATTGAAGAAAATTATGAGTGGGACGAGAGAGTGAGATCAAAAATTGAAGGAAGAAATGTTCATTTAAAAAAGGGTTTAATCACAAGAAAATGCAACTGAAATTCCAAGATATGTAAATTTTAAATGATCCCTCCTAAGAGAGAATGAGTTTATTGTCTTTATGTAAATACCTAGTGCAGTTAGTCCTATAGGCTGAGGTGACAGGTGGACTAGAAGAGGGGAACAAATGCATTTCTGTCTCTCGGCTCCAGGGAAGACAGAGGGAAGCCTGTGGTTCTGTCTGTCACAGATTATGGTTGCTGACACCAGAAAGATGGAAAAAGATCACCTAAAAATGATTCATGTCCCTGAGGGAGTGTTTTGGGAGGTAAACATTCACAGAAGAGAGTAAGTAAAAGTCTTTTGGTTATCTCAAAAGGATAGCCAAAGATTTCCCCTGAGCGGGGCTTTAGGAAACTCCTGGAAGAAAGCAATAGGGTTTTACAAGACAGATGTGTGAGTGTGCATGTATATGTAGTCCTGTATTTTTTCCTGGACCTGAGTATATTTTTTCAAGAGGTTTGACCAAACTAGGTAAATACAGAGATGGAAATTAGACCACTACAATCAGAAGAATCAGAGTTAACTTTATCAAGATAAAAAAGTAGAAAACATTCTGATTCTAATGTTTGAAGGAATGGTTGGGTTTGCCAACCAAATAACATAAATAAATAAAAGGTAATTAATTGCTGGGTTTGTATAAAACCAAACAAACAAAAATTCAAAGAGCCGAGCTATAGTCAATAAGCAAATGAAAACCAGAACTGGAGCTATGTATACCTGCCTTGAGACTGTAAGGCTCAGCTGTGGCAAGTAACAATTTCTAGGAACTAGTTTTGAAATTTTTAATGTCATGGAATACATGTAACATACTAAAATGGTTACCTTAGAGTCCATTGGCTCCTGATCAAAAGTAAACCTACCACTTGGGAGGCTGAGGCAAGAGAATCACCTAAGCCCTAGAGTTTGAAGTTGCTGTGAGCTGTGACTCCACAGCACTCTAATGAGGGTGACAAAGTGAGTCTTTGTCTCAAGAAAAAGCAAACCTAATTTTTTGGAAAAAAGAAAGCCTAATTTAGCCTTGCCACACTGCCACAAATTGGGGACAATCTAATACTTAACAGGAGTGGAAAAAAAAATCATCAACTATGGAACAATGTGCCTTATGTGGCTTCAGCAAAATCTGTAGATTTATACTTTAGTTTATATTTAAAATAATGGATATTTAAAGATATTTTATAAAGAATTATATAAAAGACATAAAATAGCCAAATCTGACACACTTAAAAATTAATATGAAATTAAAACTAGAAAACAAAAGTATAATTATCAACTGGAAAACAAAAGTGAAAAAAAAGTAGATCATTACATTTGAATCATCCCATTTTGAATCAATAGTTTATTATCTCTGAAATAAGATTCAGTACAGTTTTTTGTTTGTTTGAGATACTGAGTACTGTCTGATACTGTCCCCCTGAGTAGAGTGCTGTGTCATCATCGGAGCTCACAGGAACAGCAAACTCTTGGGCTCACGAGATCTTCCTCACTCAGCCTCCAGAGTAGCTAGAAGCCAGGCCAGTTAAGTATGATCCTAAGCTATCGACACAGTTTTGCTCTCTGAATGGTAAGCTTATGTACACCAGGAGCTAGGAAGCCGGGGTAAAATAAGTGGTGAGGAATCATAAAGGCATTTTTCACAGCTTGTTGTGAATTGAATATCTTTCCTTATAGGAATTGCTCCAAAGTCTAGAAGAAGTGGTAGTCAGTGGGTGCAAGGTCTGATGAATATTGTGGATGGAAGAGGGTTTCCAAGTTTGGTTTCCCCAAAAGTTGAGTGGCTTAAAAAGTACAAATTATTCAGGCAGCACCTGTGACTCAGTGAGTAGGGTGCCAGCCCCATATGCTAGAGGTGGTGAGTTCAAACCCAGCTCTGGCCAAAAAACTGAAAAAAAAAAAAAAGTACAAATTATTCATCATCATTCTGGATGCTGGGAAGACTTTGGGAAATTATTATAGCTTTTATTCTGAGCCTTTCCTCTTGGCTTACAGATGGTTTTTGTTTTCATGACCTCTTCTTTGGGTCATAAGAAGTGAGACCAATATCAGGAACCAGCCCCAACAACGCTATGGGTTCCCTTCCAGTGGCTTGGTGGGGGTAAAAGGACAAAGAAAAATGAAAAATAAGAGACAAGAGACATAAAGAGACAATTTTTTTTTGAGACAGAGCCTCACTATATCACCCTTAGTAGAGTGCCATGGAGTAACAGCTCACAGCAACCTCAAACTCTTGGGCTTAAATGATTGTCTTGCCTCAGCCTCCTGAGCAACTGACACTACAGGTGCCCACCACAATGCCTGGGTATTTTTTTGTTGCAGTGTCTTTGTTCTTAAGAAGACATGGGCCAGGCTTGAACCTGCTAACCTCCATGTATGTGGCTGGTGCTCTACTCACTGAACTACAGGCTCTGAGCCACAAAGAGACATTTTAAGAATATCTGGGTTTAGGGGGCTACCAGCCCTTCTTTGTGAGGCTTCTTGCTTGCAGTCCCAAATTCCAGGCTAGCTCTATATTTATTTTATACATCAGTGTTTCAATCGTAATTCTAATTAAGGCAAGGCAAACAATCCCATCATGGTTCTTGCTGTGCTCCCATTTTTCTAACTAAATTATTTATTTAACTAATTACATTAATTCTGCTTTTATGCTTTAAGGTATTTATGATTTTAATACGGATTATGGAGCAGCAAAAACAGTCCAGAAGCAGGATGTCAGAGAAGTCCCCAATTAGGCCATGCACACAAATCACAAAGGAAATTGTTAATGCTCAGAAAGCCTCCTCTGACCACACCAAGGAGACAGAAAAAAAAGAGATATTCTACCTCCTTTTCTGGTCTGGAGCAGTTTTTGCTGTGTTTAACAAAATTTAAACATTCTGCATTCTCAACTCCCTAAAATCACTTTCCCAGAGCCAGCAGCCCTGCCCGAGCAGAGAACTTCAACAGCTGGCAGCAGTAGTGTTCTGCATGGGGAGGGGAAATTCCAGCAAGACAGCTTTCAGAGCTTTAAAGGGGTGGGCCTCCAAAGAGCACTTTGCACTGAAATTGGGGCTTTCCTGAATCACTTTTCTCCATTTCTGTTTTCCTTTTGTCCATTCTCTATAATCATATCCCCAATTCAATTCCTAATCTACTTATAACTGATACTTGAATATTGGTTTTCAGTTTATAAAGTCATTATTACTAATAATGCAAACACATTAAGATATGTCTCTTCCCTTGAGTATTTCCACATGCACCCAACAGACCAAGTTTCCTGTTTTCTTTTTTAAGAATACTCTTCCGAGGTGGTGCCTGTGGCTCAGTGAGTAGGGCACCAGCCCCATATAATGATGGGGGCAGGTTCAAACCCAGCCCTAGCCAAACTGCAACAAAAAATAGCCAGGTGCTGTGGCAGGTGCCTGTGGTCCCAGCTTCTCGGGAGGCTGAGGCAAGAGAATCACCTAAGCCCAGGCGTTGGAGGTTGCTGTGAGCTGTGATGCCACAGCATTTTACCAAGGGCAAGAAAGTGAGAATCTTATCTCTCAAACAAGAAAAAACAAAAATGAATACTCTTCCCATCATGAATGGCTTCATCTTTATGACCTCGTCTAATCCTAATTACCTTCCAAAAGACCCTGTATCCAACCAACCATTACCAGACTGGGAGTTAAAACATCATATGACTTTTGGAGGGACACCAATGTTTAGACCATATTAGCCACAATTATTAATGATTTTGCTTGAGGAAAAATGAATCACGTAATTCTCTCAGGATTCAACTAGACATAAAATAAAATAATTTCTCAAGTCAATGTTTTACCTTCAGATGATTATTTTCTCTCTAAGTTTCAAGGAGTAAACATTTTTTATTTAATTATATTCAGAGTTGGTGATAGAGCAGATTACACAATAATGCTCCCTTATCCATGGGGATATGTCCCAAGAACTACAGTAAATGCCAGAAGCTGGGAATACTACTGAAATCTATGTTAAATATTTTTCCTATAATATATGCCAATGATAAATTTTAATTTATAAATTAGGCAAATTCTTACTCTGTTAGTTCTTGCTATAAAGGAATACCTGATGCTGAGTAATTTATAAAGAAAAGGTGTTTATTTGGCTAAAAGTTCTTTTGTCTGGAAGATTCAAGATTGGGCATCTGGTAAGAGCCTCAGACTGCTTCCATTCTTGGCAGAGGGTATCAAGCATGTGCGGAGATCACATGGCAAGAGAGGAAGCAAAAGAGGGAGAGGGAGAGAGCCCAGACTCCTTTTAACAGCCAGCCATTTCAGGAACTAACAGAGCAATAACTCATCCACTTCCCTTGCCAGGGTGTCAATGAGGACTCATTTTCAACAATGGGGATCAAATTTCAACATGAGGTTTGGGGACAAAAACATCTGGACTACAGCAGCATGGTAAGAGATTAACAAAAATTACCAACAACAAAATAGAACAATTATGACAATATGCCTGCATCTCTACTCTTTACTTTGGGGCAATTATTAAGTAAAAATAATGGTTATTTGAACACAAACCACTGGGACAATGTCAAGCTAATAACCAACATATCTATTAAGTGATTAACAATAACCTGTTAAGTGATTAACAGAAGGGTCATGTCCACAGCTTGGATATAGTAGACAAAGGGAGGATTCGTGATGTCTCCAGTGGGAAGGAGCAGATTTCATCACAATAGTCAGAATGATGTGCAATTTAAATCTTAAGAATTATTTATTTCTGGAATTATCCATCCAATATTTTCAAAATGTGGTCGACTGTGGGTGACTGAAACCATGCAATGTGAAACTGCAGGTAAGAGAGGACTCTTGTAGTATCTTCTATAAATGCTTTTATACGTACATAGGAGGTCAGACAAGTTTGCAAACTCATCCTAGAAAAAGTGCCCCGTGCCTCATTGCTGAATATTACTATGGTCACCTTCAGAGTACTCCCCTTGGAAGCTGGGTACTGACACCAGAACCTAGTCCACCCTTCAAAGAAATTTTAGAACTCTTTTTCTGAAAGGACCGTGAGAGCCATCATTGTATAGCACACAAAACCACACAACAACAGTAACGAATGCCATTCTATAAGACATTACCACACAATGATACAAACACATCTGTGGGGCACCGATATACTAAGATCATGAAACCTCAGTGAGTCGTTTGTGCAATACTGCCAAGATAAGCACACAGTGGCAAGTTTGAGGACTTCATTGTCAGAACTTTTATGATGATAGCTCTGAGGATCATTCTTGAAAAAGAGTTCCAAAATTGCTTTGAAGGGTGGACTAAGCGCTGGCATTTGGTACATAACTTTCCAAGGGGAGCACTTGGAAGGTGACTGAAGTTATATTCACTAATTAAATGTGCAGCGTTTTTTCTGGGATGAGTTCATGAACATAATTGTCAACTTTTGATATAAAGATACACATGTATGTATATATATTCCGATTTTCCTGCATGATTTTATTTTAAAGAGAGTAAAAATGGGGGGATATTAAAATTTAACATGAGTATATATTTTTTACTTCACTACATCTTGGGATTCTTAAGAGGTTGTCATAATGTTTAAAATAATGTTAAATTACAAAGTCATCAAGAGTTACACAGAAATCAGTGTAAAGTACACTGAAATATAATTGTAATACCATGTTTCCTGTATAAAAAATTATAACCTTTACCATGAAAATCTCTTTATAGTATAAAAATATGATTTTTCAAGAATGACATTGAAATGAAGAAAATATTTTATTAAAATAATGTTATTTGAGTGGTCATATTAAAATTTAGGATTTTCTTTAATTTCAAATTCCTCATTTGGTACTTGAATATCTTAGGTACACATAAGGAAAGATTAATTACAATCTCTTCCTTACAACCTATAAAAGTAAAAAAGCATAGCCCCACAATCTTAGATCAGGAAAACCAAAACAGAGAGCAATATACAAATCAGGCAGGTGACAAGCAACTTGTCAGCATGTGGGCAACTAAGAGCAGATTCACTCTCCCTTGCCTAGCTATCATCAGCGGGGTTAGTTTTTTCTCTCTCTGTCCCTCCCAGCACACACAGATATATACATATACATATGCTTATATGTGTGTAAATATACATGCACATATGTATTTCTATTTGGCAAGAATATTCTTCTTTAGTTTAGAGAATCCTTTGTTTGCAACAGTAAAACAGCAGAGGATGAGTATTTTAGGAAAGTCTTCCCAAATTTTGAAAATTTATGTATGGTTGAAACATAATAAATTATTAAGAAAACATTTACTTTTAGGACATTGCAAACTAATTAATTGAAAACATTGTTCATAACAATAGACCTGGTTAACACTTCGGGGGTACTTAGTATATACTCGACACAGCGTCTTATATTTTTATACATGTCCATTTACTTTTCACAAAAACTTAATATGTAATTGTTATTATTCTCATTTTGAAGGTTATGAGCCAAATGCATAAGATTTTGAGAGTTAATTTTAATGCACTGGATCACATAGCTAATAGGTAATGTGACTGAGTTTAAAATGCACCAATACTTTTGCTGGAAGTTTTAACTTTACATAAAAATTGAGCAGGAATTTCATATGAGTTCCCACGCACACTATTATACTGTCTTGTGCAATGTTTCCCCTTTTAATTCTTATATTAGTGTGACACATTTATTATAATTGATGAGGTAACACTTTATTTACTAAAATCCATAGTTTCATTATGTTTCCTTCTTTGTGTTGTACATCTAGGATTTTGACACATACACAATAACATATATCTGCCATTACAGTATCATACAGCATAGTTTCACTGCTCTAAAGTCCTCCAGATTCCATCTATGATTCAAACTCTCATTTCCTCCAGCAGAACTGATGACAAACCCTGAAGGTTTTTTTGTATTTTTTTTTTTTTTAGTTTTTGGCTGGAGCTGGGTTTGAACCCACCACCTCTGGTATATAGGGCCAGTGCCCTACTCCTTTAAGCCACAGGTGGTGCTGCAAACCCTGAAGTTTTCATAGGCTTATAGTTTTCCCTTTTCCAAATGTCAAATAGTATATAGTAGGTGATCTTTCAGATTGACTTCTTCCATTTAACAATATAGATGTGAGATTTTTTCATATATTTTTTCAATGGATTGATACTTCATTTCTTTTTATCTGATCATCACTGAATGATATTTCGTTGCATTTGTTTATTCATTAACCTATTGAAGAATATGTTACCAGAATTTCTTTTGGGAAAAGGTCCTTGGTCTTGGAGATTCCAAGAATGAATCCACAGACTACAGAGATTAGTGGTAAGATAGGATTTATTGGATGGAATGGAATATAAGGAAGGAAAGGCACCAGAGTCTTTGGCAGAGGGGCAGAGACCCAAATGGAAAAATCCTCATAGGAGCTTTATACTGTTTGGGGAATTACACTTGGCCAGGACTTGGTAAGGTATTAACAAATGAAGGCAGCTCCTTCTGCTTGGGTGAGGGGAAGCAGCAGGGAATATTCAGAGAGTTCAGGTTGGAGAGAAAATCTATTTACTTGGGGGCCAGGGGAATAAAGGATTGGGGGCGTCCTTGTCCAGCCTTGAATGGGGAAACATTGTAACAAATATCTCTGGTTATTTTCAATTTTTAGCAATTGTGAAGAAAGTGTCTATAAACATTCATGAGCAGGATTTTGTGTAGACATACATTTTCAATTTATTTAGGTAAATATCATGAGGAATTGCTGTATTAAATAGCTATTAAGAACATGTATAATTTTGTAAGAAACTGGCAAACTCCTTTCCAAAATGGCGGTGCCATTCATATTCTCATTAGCAGTGAAGGAGAGTTCCTGTTGCCCCACCCCCACCCCACTCATCAGATTTAGCATTGCTGTGTTTTGGTTGTTGGTCATTTCAATAGGTGTGTAGAGGTGCCTAATTGCTGTTTTAATTTGTAATCTGTTAATAACATAAGATGTTGCACATGTTTTCCATCTGTATATTTTCTTTGATAAGCTATCTGTTCAGATCTTATGCTCGTTTTGTAAAATTGTGTTGCTTTCCCATTTTTTGAGTTTTAAGAGCTTTTTGTATAGTTTGTTACAAGTCCTTTATCAGATGTATGTTTTATAAATATTATCTCCCAAATTATAGCTTATTTTATCACTTTTTTTTTTTTGAGATAGAGTCTCACTATGGTACCCTTGGTAGAGTGCTGTGCCATCACAGCTCACAGCAACCTCAAACTCTTCGGCTTAAGTGATTCTCTTGCCTCAGCCTCCCATGTGGGTGGCACTATAGACGCCTGCCACAAAGCCTGGCTATTATTTCCTTGTAGTTGATTAATTGGCCTGGGCAGGTTAGAACCTGCCATCCTCGGTGTATGTGGCTGGCGCTATGGGTGCTGAACCATGTTTTACCATTCTTAATACCATCTTTCAAAGTAGAAGTCTTTAATTTTAAGTAAGTTCAATTTATTGTTTTTTTCCTTTCATGAATTATGTTTTTGGTATTGTATCAAGAAGTCATTGGCAAACCCAACGTCACCTAGATTTTCTGAACATTGTTGATTGATAAATCTATACAGGTAGGTTAAAAGTATAAATAAATTGGTTTTTTTTAATTTTTATTTTTTTAATTTAGTTTTAGTGTATCATTTCTTTTGGAGTTGTTATGTGGCGTTACTTTTAGGAGTATTTTTAAAGTATCGTTTTTGGACATTCAGCCTCAGTGTAGACCGCACTAAGACAGCTGCATATGAAAATCACTGCACACTAAGAGAAAATACTTCACCTAAAATATTGAGAGCATCAGAACAAATGTCAGAGAGAAATGGTTTATATTGAAGGACTGAGGAAACACTTAAAAGACTAAAGGAAGATTCAAATACACTATGTTATAATATCGTAAATTTTACCTGTCTATGCAAATGAGTAATTTTCCTAATATATTATAATCTGGAGTCCACGCTGAGAAGATTACCTCCCCCAAATCCCCTGGCCTTGTTCAGCCTACTTTAACTGTAAGTACACTTCTGATGAGCACTTCAACAATTATTAGTGTATTCATTGGAGTTTTAAATGTTCAAAACTATCAGGAATATGATAGGAATATGAGGAAAAATAAGCGAAAACCTCAGTTCTTACTATATCTTGTACTTGTATCTTGTACATGACATAGATGTTCCATCCCCTCCTTGAAAGATAAGCAACTAAATTTCTCAAAACTGTGTTCAACAAAGCAGAAATAAGACACAGAAATAGAAGTGATTACCCATAAGGAAAATCTGAGTTTTTCTCATGATGACTATGTATTATTCAATTACCAATCTGTTCTGAACAAAACAAAGAGTAGCTGTAGGATAATTACATATTCATGGTTTTGCACTACAGTTTGAAATGCCTTCCAGTTTTTCGTATCTTTTTTCTCTGTAAGAAGAAACAAACTTATTTAGTGTCCAAGTCCAAAGCACTTTTCAAATATTACATGATGTGCCAATTAGAATTTATTGTAACATTTAGGGTTCTTATTGAGCTAGAAATTAGAGAGATGCACTTTTTTTTTTCAATTTGTTTTTCACTCATTTTCCAGTCTAATAGCAAAACAACTGCTCAGAGAGTAAAAGTCAGGGAAAACGCTGTGGGCTGTCCATGGTTTCTATTAGGAAGAACGATTAGAAATACTTGATAACATTATAAAATTTATAAAGGTCTGAAGTCAGGGCATCTTTCTGTCCCAAGTGAAACATTTTAAAAAACTGCTTTGCAAAGTAACTGTAAATATCTTCTCTCCAAACTGAAAATATGTTGGACGTGTTGCATAATTCGATTGAAAAAGTGCAATATTATGCAATTTTTTCTAAATTAAGTTCATGGTTCAGTGACCTAAGCACCCACCAAGAAATTAAAATAAATTCTAAGGAATTCTGAATCTAATTATATTTTAGGGAATAACTACTGGAGATGGCCTTCGACAAGTCGAATGATCTTTTTTAAGATCTGAATTTCTTTATAGCTCAATTTCTATTCAGTTGCAACAGTGTTCTAACTTAATAAAACAAAATTTAATAAACATCTTACCAGGCAATCCTGGGGAGTAGGAAAGCATGCCTCTCAAACAAAACTATCCTCTGCCTTTCCGCAGGATGTGTCTTCCTACCTCCCCCACGTTATAGCCACCTACTGCCAAGAATTAGGCAGCACTTTTCTCCAGATTCAAAACATTCTTCATTCTAGGTATCAGGACACTGGACTTCAAAACTGCTTTGCATGGCATGCCACTGAAAAGTTTTGGCACTGAATAATTTATTTCTTTGAAAAAAACTATTCTATTTTATAAAACTTAGTTAAATGCCATTTCATTGATTAAAAGAGTTAAGCAGCCAGGAAAATTGCTCATGAGGCAACTTGAATTAAATCAAGAAAAACATTTTAGAAGTCATAAATTATAAAATAATCTCTACTCTTTGCATCTTTCTACTCAGTTTCAAATATATGCAGGGCATTTTTTTTTATTTTTCATTTCATACTTTTTGGAAAGTGTTAATATTTTTATTTTGATTTGTGTTCATTTGTTAAGAGCTGTGATATTCTTAGAGCATAATTCTTCTGACACAATTAAGCATAAAGGTTTATTAAAAAAACACACACACACAGTGATTTCAGTTTTAGAACTATTTGGTCACTGATTCTGATCTCAAGTTCCCATCTTTGCATAATCCCTCAAAAGAAAAACAGCAAAAATCCCAAAATATCTTATGGTTCTGAAAACAAAGTGGAATATACTGAAATTATTTTTAAATTATCATCAGCCAGTTTAAATTACATTTTCCCACCACCTGCTATAACACTGGGAATATAGGTTACATATTGATTTTGAATTTGTGTACGGGTCTACTGATAGTGCTTAAATGTCAGTCTTTGAATTAGCTAAGACTCATTAACAAGTATGTTTTCTACTTATATAGAGCAATTATATATGATACTATTAGCAGTATCAATTAAGATAGATAAAGTAATAGCCTAATTGAATGCATGAGGAGTCTAATGGCTTGGCCGACTCTAATAATGGATTGCCTTCTATTCCCTGGTACAATAAGCTAGACAAAGGATCAATAGAATTTTATGCTTAGAAAAACTACTAGCCTGAAGGATAGCAATACCTAATTTAGGACTCATTATGCACATTTTAAACTTAATCAATGGGAAATATGTTATATGATTAAAAAGTTATTTTTGAAAACCAGTGTTGGTGTTATTTTGATCTCAAACACTAGGACTCAAAGTTTGTATTTATATATATGAACAGCCCAGCTTACAGTTGCAACATATTATAAAATTCAAAAATGTTATCTTGTTTTGTGTTTTGCTGTTTAAGACATTTTTACGTTATAGAAAATGAACTTTGGAATAGGTAGGTCAGTGCACTAACATTCCAATAGATGTATAACTCAGTTACTCATAATAAAATCCGAGCAAGATATGCAGTTTATTGTAACTTGCCCGAGCACTCCCCTAGTGTAAGTTAAACTTATTTTGATGGAGAATCTAACCCTTATTTTGCAGGGTTTGGGCAAATGGTAGTGTCTCATATCAATCACTGACTTGCATTTAAGTATAAAGCAGCCCTGGGAAAGCTTCAGGGTTCTCGGCATTCTCCAATATTCTTGACAGAGGCAATTCTGAGAAAACAGGAGCAATGACAAATAGAATTCATGTGGAGTTTATGTAGGTAAACCACTCAGATGAAGCCCGAGTATTTTTAAGCAAATGCGAAGTGAATGAGCTTTGCTGCAATCCAAGCTTTAACCAAAGCTTTGTAAAACTCATAAACCTTATTTATAAGCTTTCATCATCCATTTCAATGACTAACAGGAGATATCAGATCACTTATTGCATAGAAAAGAAAAGGAGGCTTTTGTGAGAAAATATTTGATTGTAGCAGACATGGTCTGCAGCTGTACAGAGTGAGACATATGAGCCCTTCATTCTCAAAGCACCATACTAGTGTTCCCAATTTAATGTGAAAGATTCATATTGTAATGAAATGTGGGGAAATGGGTATGCTCAAATACCATTAGTTGGGAATGTAAATCCATACAAACTCTCTGGAGAGCTATTTTGTGCTATCTACTAAAATGTAAAATACATGTAACAGTTGACACAGAAATACTATTACAAAGACATTATCTTACGTGAATGTCCTTATTGTTTTCCAAGCTGTTTTGTGATGTAGCTTAGTTTGATATAACAAAAGTTAGTTAACATCCAAAATGCTAATAATTTAGCTGTTAATTAATTTATAATGATGTGCTTAATAAGTTTTATCAGTATGTACTGATATGGAATATATTCAAGATTTCAAGTGCAGACAACACATGGTGTGTAAGCTCATAAAAAAAATAAAAGTTAAGGGGGAAAAGTTATAAAAAAAATAAAGAATAGGAAGATCTGTTTTATCTTTCCAGAGGTAGATGCAGAACCATAAAAGAGGGTAAATTGTGTTGCTAAAGATTATGTTGTTCTGTTTTGATTAACTTTTATGCACACAAGCATGCAACTTGAATTTTTATCAATATTCTAACAGCATTTCCATGAGATTATGGGTTAGTATTTTTAAGAGTTAAAATATTTAAAAAACCCTAGTAAGTATGCCATACGTAATTATCCATAAAATACATTATGATTTTGTTCATTATCACATACGTTTATGTAATATACTTTCATCTCTATTTGTGCAGCAATACCAAGAATAATTAGGTAAGCATGTTGTTAATATGATTCCTTCCTGGATTACAGAATTTTGCTCCTAAGATATTTGACCACTGTGACTTTGACAACAGAAAATAAATCCTGTTTGTCCAAAGTACATAATAACTATCATGATTATTTTGTTAATCAACTTACTTTTATTTTTATTTACTTATTATTTTTGTAGAGACAGAGTCTCACTTTGTTGTCCTCAGTAGAGTGCCGTGGCATCACACAGCTTATAGCAACCTCCTTGGCTTAGGCGATTCTCTTGCCTCAACCTCCCACATAGCTGGGACTTCAGGCGCCCGCCACAATGCCCGGCTATTTTTCTGTTGCAGTTTGTCTGGGGCTGGGTTTGAACCCCGCCATCCTCGGAATATGGGACTGGCACCCTACCCACAGAGCCACAGGCACCGCCCTGTTAATCAATTTTAATACAAATATAACTATAATATGTCGGGCTCCCACCCCAGGGGCAGGGTCCGCTAAGACCTGTGAAACTGGCATGACTGACTGAAGAAATATAAAGTTAAGAACTATGATAATAAAAACACATGATACATAGAGTATAATTAAAATTGCACAAATCAGTAGACTTCATATATGTCCACAACGTTCAAGCTGAGAATCAAATCAAAGATATGACACCCTTCACAGTAGCATCAAAGAACAAAAATACCTTGGAGTATATTTAACAAAGGATGTAAAGTATCTCTACAGAGACAACTATGAAACAGTGAGAAAAGAAAGGGAAAAGCAGACGAAGATAAAGATGTAAGAATACATCATCTCATGTTTTGCAAGAATCAACATTGCTCAATTGTCTATATTGCCCAGAACAATCTACAGATTCAATGCAATCCCCATCAAAATACTAACGTCATAAATTTAAGATCTTGAAAAAAATGTTCTATGTTTCACATGGAACCAGACAAAAAAAAAATAGACAACACAATTCTATGAACTAAGAGTAAATCTGAAGGCATTACCTTACCAGACTTCAAGTTATACTACAAGTCTATAGTGCTCATGATATTGGCACAAAATAGAGAAATAGATCTATGGAACAGAGATAAAAGAGACTCTATGGAACAGAGATAAAAGAGAATCTGTGTATGGAACAGAGATAAAAGAGAATCTGTGTATGTAACAGAGATAAAAAAGACTCTAGAGAAGAAACAAACCTCACATAGTCATCTGATCTTTAAGAAAACAAACAAAAGCACACACTGGGGAATAGCATTATTCAAAAAGTGGTGCTGGGAGAATTGGAAAGCCACATGTGAAAGACTGAAACTGGGCCTGCCCCTCTCACCACTTTCAAACATTAACTCAGGCTGGATAACCTAACTAAGTCTAAGACATGAAATAATAAAATGTGTGAGAAGAAAGTGTGAGAAAAACTCCTAATGATATCAGCCTTGGGAAATAATTGATGAAGAAGACCCATTGGCAACTGCAACAACAACAAAATTAAATAAATGGGACCTGATCAAATTTTAAAAGTTTCTGCACAGCTAAGGACACAATTAATAAGACAATGAAACAACCTTCAGAATGGGAGAGGATGTTTGTATGCTACAAATCAGACAAAGGGCTAATGACGAGAATATACAAAGATCTCAAGTAAATCAACAAGAAAAGAACAAAATAACCCATTGATCAATGGGTAAGCACACAGAAACTTTCCCAAGAAGACAGACGAATGCCCAACAAACACATGAAAAAAATGCTTGATCCCTAATCATTAGAGACATACAAATCAAAAACACTTTCAATTATCACCTAACTCCAATAAAAATGGCTCACATGGCGAGATCCCAAAGCACCAGATGGTAGTGCAGGTGCTCATAGAAGGGAACAGTCATGTGCTGTCAGTGGGACTACAAACTATGGAAAGAAGTATGAAGATTCCTCAAAGCATTACTGATCCTGCAATCCCATTACTAGGCAGCTACCCATTTAGTTGTGTGATGTATCTGTAGTGATCAATATAGTGCCTGGAAAAAATAATTACTGAAGAACCAATCAATAAATGAGCACCAATGACCTGTATTGACCTATATCATATCTGAAATGTCAATTATTTATCTTCCATTTCCATTTTAATTTATGCAGTCTATTTCCTTTTTGTGTCATCTTCACGAATATATTGAGAATTATCCTAATTTGTTCTCCATCTTATGATCTTGATACTTAACTTTAATTTTCATAGTGGGTTTCCCATATTTTCATTTTATTTTTAGATATTTTTATAATATATCTTTTCTTTATTTTTACACTTTCTTTACTTTATTTATCATCTTTCTTAATGTTTTACTGCATATTGTACCTTGCATCTCTTAATTCAAAGAGTCCATGTTTTCTTACAACTCACTAAGGACATAGAGACGATATCTTGTAAAGTTTACCTCAGTTTATTGTGGCAAATATTTTGAAGTTCATGGTTTTGCTACCCTTCTGTAAGGCTGTCTTGTTTTTTTTTTTTTTGTTTTGTTTTGTTTTGTTTTTCCCAAAAGCCCTGGAATTTACATATTTTCAACAAAAAATTAGGCCTGCATTAAATTCATATTAAGTGAACTTATATTTTTGTTTTATGTATTTTTCAATGAGGAATGCATTTTGAGGGTATCTGCCTTATTTATATTCACTGGTTACTTTATTTCCTTTAAAAATGTTCTCTGAATTCTGAAGATGGAGAGATGGTACATATATATCATCTATAAACCAATCTCTTATGAGTTCACAATTGAGATAAGACATGTTGCCTCTTTGCTAGTCGCCTATTACAAAAATAGATTATACTGGGATGATATAAAACAATCTACCCTTTTTCACTCCAGAAACAATATCTATGCTATGACAGGCCAATAGCACATTTCTTAAATTCATCTTACTGTTATATCTTATAATGCTATCTGAAATACTTTGTGTATCGCAGTTACACTTCCTGTTACACTGCAGGGAATTACAGTACTAGACTAGGAATATAAAGAGAGATACCAATTACACAGAAGAAGGTGGAGATGGAAGCATTTTGCTGGTCACCCCACAATATGGTCTTACTGGGCAGAAGGAAGAATCACTACCTCATTCACCCCCAAGATGCTGAACAGTGAACTTGTTTGTTTATTTGTTTATTTTATTTTACTTTATGTTTGACCAAGAGATTTCCTCTTTCAAATAACAAAGCTGTTATTACCAAAAGATGATTATTATAGCGCTCTTTTCAGTTTTATGTTTTTGAAAATAACGGATTTCTTCAAATTATCAGTTAGGTAAAACATCTATTAACTCTGTTCACAATGATTTTTTTTTTCTATTAAAGAGTTAAAACACTTTTAGTTTGAGTCACACCCCATTGCATTACTAGCTTGGTGGTCTTGAGCAGTTCACTTCCCTAACTTAAGCCCTGATTTTATCATCCGTAAAAGAGGGCTACCAAACTTCAGAGGATTGTAGTGAGGACCAATACATTCATGGCATGGCCTATGAAATATAAAAAGTAACACAAAGAAAAATAAGCAAGAGTTATTAATTTCAGTATTGAGAAACATTTTTTTTCCCCTTTCTACAACAACTCACTGCTATACACAGGTAATTTATAAAAGCTCAGTTACGTACTACTAAAAAGCCCTGAATATTTGTGTACCCACCGAAACTAATATGCTGAAGCCCTAATGCCCAAAACTGTTGGGATTAGGAGATGAGGAGTTGAGAGGCAATTAGGTTAAGATGAGGTCATGGAGGTGGAGGAACCATGGTGAGTTTACTGTCTTTGTAAAATGAGCAAGAGACCCAGAGCCTGCTCTTTCTCTGCTCCAAGTAAAGGTATAATGAATGGTGGCCATCGGAAACCAGGAAGAAGGCCTTCATCAGAACTCGACTGTGCTGGTACTATAATCTCAAAGTTCTACCTTCCTTCTAGAACTACAAAAATAAATTCTTTTTAATTCTATCACTTGCTAGTATTTTGCTATGTCATCCTGACTAGACTAAAATAATAAACAACCACCCATTTCCTTAACCCAGAAGGCACAATGTAAGGGTATATAACACACTCCCTGGGTGAAGTGCTCAGCTACAACTTGGACTTTAACTAACAAACACAAACAAAATAATCTCATCATTTTTTACTCATGTATGTTTTTTAAATTTATTGCTATGCTAACTTCCACCCCAAGATGAAGGAGTGGTGATTTGTTTCCTACTCTCTTTAAGCAAAGGAGATAAATTTAAATGGGATTATTGACAGTTCTTGCTATGCATCCCTCAAATTGTAAAATAAACTGGTGCTCAGCACACATCTAAGTAATCTAGACTATGAGAGCAGGCTAACTGCTTTGATATGGTCCAAAGAAGAAATTGCCTATCTATAAGATTGCATGTGGTTTTAGAAATTTTGAGGTAGCAATATTCAAGCACTGTGGATCAGACCTTGCCGATGTACACAGGAAGGGTGGAATATAAGGTTGTTCATATAATTTTCAATAAGGACACTTAAATGGACAAGTAGATTTAAGAGGAAATAGGATAGAGGTGAAAGACTGAATTTATAAGGATTAAGAAAGGACGAAGTGATAAAAACAGAGGTGTGTAAATCACCCGCACAGAGTTTCTCAAAGTGAGAATCTCTCTTTCCTGAGGAAGGTGACCTTTGAAAAAGCTGTAAAAATGGCCACAGAAGTTTATCATGATAGCCTATGAGTTCTAATATTTCAATGAGGTGCTTAGACACTTAAACTATGTCTATTTCAACATCTTAAATGTGTCAATAAAGTTCAAGTCATTGATCATAACGATTTTGACTTACACATGAGTTATTTCTTTATTCCTCGGAATGCAAAGTACCCAACTATCTGAAATAAATTGAGAGAAATAAACTCTAGGGCCCAGTTCAGCTAAGTAATGGATCTTATTACTAGTACTAAAGTACTGGTAGTGTAACTTTTCCATTGATTTCTATTTTTCATGCCTGAAGAATGCAATATACAGCAGTCCACTTTTCCACTAAGGAGAACATAGGCTTTTTCATTTCTTTTAAGTGATTGAAACTCTCTGATGTAGTCATAAAAATATAATCTTCCTTTCTAGGCATTAAAAAACAAAGCAGAAACTTAGTTGAGTTTAAACAAAAATAATGTTAAAAATACAAATAAAACTCTTTTCTTAGAGATTATGCATAATAACGCAGAGTAGAAACGCCTATGATCATATCTCATGAGTTCTAGTTGTTTATAATGTTTACAAACATAAACTATGGGAATTTCAGGATTTTGAAGTATAGCAAGTTCAAATCTACACATTTCTATTAAAATTGTCTTCCCAGTCTTATTTACTAAAACATGTTTACTAAGAGTCAATGGCATCTTTAACTGAAATCTTTCACGAGATATCTAAATAGATGTAACTAAGATTTTAAGATAAATGTTATTGAAAAATAAAAAAAGCATCATCAAAACTGAGTCATTATTTTCTTCAAATAGTAGCTATGACAGCTATTTGACTCTAGTTCATAAAATAAGTTTTTCAAATCTAGACATATTAAACATGGCTATTAGAATAGCATCCACTAAATAATTTGTTGCACTTAATGACTAGTTTGTTAGAATAATAAGCAAGCCACTTTTTAGCTTCTGGGAAAAAGCACTTTCTAATAGACCTATGTACATAGAGATATATTGTAGTTAGAAAAATAATAAGTTAAATAATTGATGTTATATTTAAAGCTAAAACACAATTAAAAAAATTGCTAAGGTACATAAATGAAGCTGTTTCGTTGTAAGTAGGAATTCTTAGTAGTATGAAAAGATAAATATAAGGCACTCCTGGTGCTATTTACTTGTATATAACATTTAATTTCTTCAAGTTAAGCATTTCTGAAGATTTCATTTTTACATTAAAATGAAAACATGCAATGATTCAGCTGATAAAAATATACTCAAAGGAACTATATGGTGCACTATTTTTAATGAAAGAATATATAACCTCTTAAAAGTACCATATATAATAATTTTAAAAAGCTTGAACAATATAGAAATGAAATCAATAAAAATTAAAATTACACATAAATTTTAGCACTTCCCCCAAAGTTATAAATATTTATACTATTTCTTTTTGATATTATATAGTATTTATGACAATGGATAAAATTATCTTTTTGCTTAGAATATGAAAAATATTTTTTAAAATGTTTTCATGGCTAATAATGATCTATTTCATGAAAGAATAAAACTCATTAATTCCCTAATTTTAAACATTTGGTTGATAATGTTTATTTATTTATCTTTACTCTTTGGCTATTTAAATCATTCTGCCAAAAATAGTAGTAAATAGCATGTCATTAATACGAGATAATTTAAGATATGAAGCTCAGTTCAGTAATTTACCAATCGTGTGATAAACACATTCTCAGAGACATTAGCCGGGAAAACCACAACAGGATGTTTGATAGCATGTCATTAATATGAGATAATTTAAGATATGAAACTCAGTTCAGTAATTTACCAATCATGTGATAAACACTTTCTCAGAGACATTAGCCGGGAAAACCACAACAGGATGTTTGATGACTAACTGAGGTTATGCTTGTGGTTTACTTATCAGTACATCTGCCACAGAGCAAAAGCTTAATAAATAAACATATACAAACACAGGGGAAAAAAAGACAAGAAAAGAGTGAAACCATATGGAAATATTTTCAGAAGTTCAATTGTGGGAGAAAATCTCATAAATTTTCTTCAGAATTAAAATGTGAAGGTGATAATTGATTTACATGCAGTAAATAAAATATGTAAGAAAAATGCAGAGAGATTATCCACTCTCCTCTAATAGTAATATCTTGTCAAACTATTCTATAGTATTAGAAAAAATGTGTTGACATGAACTTAGTTCAGATATAAAATGCTTGGCCGAGTGTGGTAATTCACACCGGAAGTTTCAACACTCTGGTAAGCCTATGTGGGAGGATTGCTTAACCTCCAGAGTTCAAGACCAACCCAAGCCGTCCTAGACCGTGTCTCTAACAAAAATGGAAAGATAGCCGGGCATTGTGGTGGGCATCTATAGTCCCAGCTACTCAGAAGGCGGAAACAGGGGGAATCACTTGAACCCAGAAGTTTGATGTTGCTGTGAGCGAGGGTGATACTATAGCACTCCAGCTGGGGCAACAGAGTGAGACTCTGTTTCCAAAAGAAAAAAAAATATGGTAGTAAAAAGAGATAAAGTACAGGTATAACTTGTGACCCATTATAACAAACTAGCTCATCTTATTCTCTAATTCTTCACTGAAAAATATGTGTTTATAGACATGGACATTGAGGATGTTTGCTAAGAACTTGGTGTTAAGATTAGAGCAAACTGTTAAAATTAATGTATCATACTTTGCTTTTGACAAAGTCATTATTTAATACTCAATTCCCAGCAGTTCAAATGAATATTGCATTCACTAAAATATGAAGTTGAAAAAGATTCTTATCAACCTCAACTGAAAGATGCTCAAAGTGCACAACACAGGCACATCACTATCAGTTTGCTATTCTTTTGCAAAGTCAGTTTTATGAATCAAAATTACTAGTGCATAGCTGAAGCCTATAAGTTACGTAAAGTTCACAAATAAATGGGAACATAATCGCTCAAATATGTGGCTTTGCTAGCTGAACACTTGGTGATTTTATGAGTGATTAGTCTGTATTTGAAGAGAAGAGGCTAGAAAGATCTTTAATCTCCTTTATGATACACTTAGTTAAACTTAAGTTTTAAGAATTCTTTGTATATTTTGCATAACTGTCCTTTAGCTCATATGTCTTCTACAAATATCATCTCAAGTCCATTCTTTTCATTTTCTTGAAAATTTTCTTTTGTCACTCAACATAATTCTCTGGAAAATCATACAAGTTGGTGCACATCAAAAGTCTGTTCCTTTTTTATTGTTGAGTAATATTCTATGGTATGAACCTACCAAAGGTTGTTTTACTGTTCACTTATTGAAGAACATCTGTCATTTTGTCAAAATCTTCATCTTAAGAGGAGAAAAACACTGGCTTGGCACCTCTAGCTCAAGCGACTAGGGCGCCAGCCACATACACCGGAGTTGGCGTGCTTGAATCCAGCCCAGGCCCTCCCAACAACAATGACAACTATAACCAAAAAATAGCCAGGTGTTCTGGTGGGCACCAGTAGTCCCAGCTACTTGGGAAGCTGAGGAAAGAGAATCGCTTAAGCCCAAGAGTTTGAGGTTGCTGTAAGTTGTGACACCACAGCACTCTACCCAGGGTGACTGCTTGAGACTCTGTCTCAAAAATAAAAAAGAGGAGAAAACATAGTTAAGGCCACAGTCTCATTCTTTCTTCTTCTAATGCAACTGTACAACTTTAGGTGCATGATTGACTAAATTAACCATTTTAAATATACATAGGAGCCATATTTTTCTCCTCTCCCAAAAGTCTCATTTTACTTATTATCTCATTACATTAGAAAAATGTATTGCTCTAGAGCAGTGTTTTTCCACCTTTTTTAGCTCAAGACATGTTTGAAATTATATTTAAACTTCCAAGGCACTCTTAAATTATGTTGATCAAAAAGAAAAGAGTAAAAGATAAGAATATAGTGACTGTGACTTGAATCTGTCTTACAAATCATTTTATTAATGATCTTTAAAAATTTCGCAGCACACCTTGGATCGTCTCACATCACAGCAATCCACCACAACATACCGTTGTCCTTCACTGCTCTGGAGAACGTCAACATTGCAGTAGAGTCAAGGCAGATAAGCAAAAACTAAGTTAAAACCCATCATTTACCAACAACCCATACAATATATAACAATTGGGGGGAGACAAAGACAACTGTAACTTTGGATGTTTTATAGGCATAATATCAAAATTCAGCAATAATAGGACAGATATATTGAAAGGGAAGTTAGTTTTGTCTATAAGGAAAAAGATTAAAGTGGGGGGGGAAGGTGAAAGGTGTGAATCAATGCATGGATGACTGAAGGATGGGGAATTTGGCATGAGACAGAAAATAAGAATAAATGTCCCAGTGACTGCTCAGCTCTTAACCAAAACACTGTGTACCGAAAGAATGTCACATGAGGGCTTTCACTGCTGGTGATACAGTTTGATATAAATCAATTTTATATTAATGAAACTACATAAAGTAACAGGATCAAATAGATTGATGCAATCAATTATCACTCAAAATTGTTTACCTCTTAGGTTCAAGCGAAAAAGATAAAAACAGTAATAGCACATTTTATTTCTACATTAGTATGTAGTTTTGGTATTTTAATCTTATTCATTTTAATCTTACTCATAGGATTAAATAGATGGACTCAGTTAACTGTATATTATAGTAGCTTTAATGCATTTTTTAAGTTACCTTCTAAATGAAAAATCAGTAAATAAATTTAGAATATATGCATTTTGGAAAACCATTTAATAAAATATTGGCATATCTGTAGTCTTTGTGACTTTCTCTAGTGAACTACTGACAGTTGTTGAAGGTCATCATCCTAATTTCATTCAGCTGTTTTGAACGGCATGTATTCCACACGAACTGCATTGATACATTTATCAATCTCTACAGGCTGTAAATTATAGAATTCATTTGAGAATGGGTGAGGCATACAAAGTGTAAGATAAAAATAAGCTGATAGTTGAAATTTTCTAATTGTATGATATCTAAAATGTTTATTAAGCATTCCAATTTAGAGTGAATTTTTTATGTCAAAAATTAAGAGAGTGAAGGATAACATTTATGATATATACAATCTCAATATATATGATTTTATTTTGTATATGTTTATATATTTAGGAGGTTGATAACTTCAAATTTTCTATGCTTTTTGTTGTCTGACTAGATCTTGATAGGAGAATATTGCTACTATATCAACTATCTACACTTTTCTCACCAAATTGCATGGTAATGTGGCAGAAATTGATTATTACCAAATTCCTTTCCCCTCTCTTTCCACAGAAAAGGGGTAAAAATTGTATCTAGGTGCACTATTACACAGCCCAACTCTCCTTCTAGTCTATGTACTTAGACATGGCAAAAAATTGTTTGGTGTTTGAATATTGACCAAACTGCTGTCTGTCAATTCCATATGTGGATGTTATAAATTTGGAGTGTCAGTTTCATGCTTTATTCTTCCTGCTAGTGGAAGTGGACATGGCAGTGACCCAGCTCAACTATGCAGTTAACAACAGTAGTTGGCAAACTATAGGCCACAGACTAAATCCCTCCCACTGCCTATTAAAAATTGTATTGGAAAGCAGGCACGCTCATTCATCAAATGGAGTCTAAGGTTATGTTCCCACCACAATGGCTATTTTGAACAGCTGCAATAGTGACTGCACACCTAGGAAAGCCTAAAGTGTTTACATTCTGTCCTTTTATAGAAAAAAAGTTTTCAACCCCTGCCCTAGAAAGAGGAGGAACAAGAAGCTGCAAGTGGCCTGGGTCTCTGAATGAGCACAGGAGCAGAGTTGCACCTTCACCAGGAATGATGGATGAGAGAGAAATTTAACTTTTTAGGCAACTGCATTATTTAATTTCCTACTCATCAGTAGCTCGGTGTTTTCCTGAACTAAGCCAGTCAGAAAAATTTATGTAAATGAGCATTGTTAAGGATATAATAGAATTAACCAAAATACCTAATCAACATTATCTTCACCCTACGATTTGACTCTACTCCAATTTGGGGAGTTTTTATTTTTCAAAATAAACATAGATAAAAACAGTATTTTACAAATAACAATGATAGTACATTGTTAGATTTTTACAAGGAAGGATCCTTAAACAGTCTTTCCTTGAATTTATAATTTATGTATAGGCAACAAAGCTAACTGGTTTTCATGAAAGATCCATCTTGCCTGATGAAATCTAATCTGAAAGGCTACGTGAACAATAATAAGTCTATTTGATATAATATCCGAAGAACTTTACGAGTGCAATTTTAACATTGTTAGTCTTAAATAATCAACATTTTTTCATTTGTCCAGAAGATAACTGCCTTGTGACATACAAACCATTATTTTTGTCAAAGTTGTTCTATTAAATGTTCTCAGATTTTAGGAACCAGGTCACTGATAATGTTCTACTTTTTGAGAAAGTTTTAACAGATTTAGAATGTGAGAGAAATTACTCCTAATTATGACAGCAATAGAAATAGGATGAAAAAATCATAACATATTCCTATATAGTGCAAAATAGGATTCAATTGATGAATATAGAATTTCCCCAACTGTTATTTTCATGTTTCCAAGATGAAAGATGTTGGTGGGAAGATCGTTTTGTGAGGTTAACTAAGTATTCTCATCAATTTGTAATGCCTCCACCTTTTTATATTGTACCTTCTACTGTAACCAGGTAATTTTAAAAGTCCCCACCACACAAACAAATTGTTAAGATGGGATTTATTTTTTTAATCCTGGGAGTCATAATATCCCAACAGTAAATTTTAGTCCATGATTCTATGTCAGGAAGAAGCACTGAATACTGGGCTTTGTGTGCTGGTGATGATCCGTTTTCGTGCACTGTATTCAGAATATCAGAAACCAGAGAAGTAGAAAAGTGGAGGAAAACATTAACAGAAGAGGTTCATGTTTCAGTATAAACATTATAAACATAATGTTTAACTATAAAAGTTAAAGTTCTAATGGCACTAGGATAATTCATTTCACTTTTCCTGACTTCTAAGAATAGTATTGGAGAATCACTAGTAAATTTTAGTGGGTTAACTAACAGAGAAATGGTTAAATCCATTTCCTCATTATCAAAAATCTCAATAGCAACATCATAATACAAAGAGTCAGCAACAGAACAGAAAAGATACCATTGGAAAAGTAACTGTGTAATATAAAAGACTGGGGAGAATCAAAAATTATATAGATATAGGACAAAACCATTTAAATAATAAGAAAATATATTGATTAAAATTAAAAAGATAAAAAGCAGTATCATGATATGAGTAGTATATGCTCATGACAGAACATATGCAATACCTAAAACATAAAAAGCATATTTATATGCATGCCACCCATTTTTGTTGCTTATTTACAAGAAATTTAATCTGACTCTGATTTTAATTACCTAAAAATTAATTTATTGATATTAATTTGGATAGTTTACTGAATCTCTAGGAGGAGGGAAAATCAGGCATAGAAAGTCAGCAGGAGGAAAAGGAAGCCAGCCAGTGAGAGATGTGGTCAATTTAGCTCACCAGACAAGCGGAGTGAAGACGCCAGCTGCTTGAAATGTACACAGAATGCTGCCATTGGCAGTAATACTGCTGTTTACCATGAGAACCGCATGCTGCCCTTTCCACTAACGACAGCATTTAACTCCAAATACATTTTACATGACTTCTGCCCCTTTGCATCACCAAATCTTGCATAAAAGTCAGAGGTAGAGGCCTCTGAGGCTAAGTAATTTGTGTGTAAACTGCATAAAAGGTGAAAACAAGGGAATGAGTGTCTAGTCTTTTTGGTTTCCTGAACTGGAAGTAAAGTTTCTACTCATATGGTAAGAAGTCCCTCCCCAAATGGTTCATGTGTTGGAAAGTCAAAAAGAAAAAGAGAATATTATCCTGTGTAATTTAAACTTTGGCTTTATAAGGTCAATATAGACTTTTCTTCATGTAGGTTCACTACTCCTGACTGTGCTTCCATCAACAATTCAATTTATTGTCAATCAAAACATGTACACTTCAAAGCTTATTAATTCCACATTCATCTCTGAGCCCAGGATTTCTGCTGATGGCCGTTCTTTCTCTACTTCCCTGTACTCAAAAATACAGAAAGATAACATACAGTATATATAAGACATATAAAATATTTATACAATATATAATATAAAATAGGCATAATATATACACATAAATATATATTTCACCATCTCTACATGCATGACATCTATCTTTATGCTTTATATATGTAGATATACATATAGGTTGACATACAATCTACATACCTGTATATATGTAACCCATCAGGAAAGAGCTGCTAATATAGGATTCAGGTTTCATCTCACCTCTGGCACTGGTATTCATTTATGCTGATATTATTATTTTCTCTCTTCTCTTATCCATTAAAACAGCTTAGAGTCCATTTTGGTTCAGATGTGCCATAGCTGTTGTTGACTTGCCCATAAAGTTATATCTGTGATATTAACCTATATAGTCAGTACACAATGGCTGAACACCTGCAGTTAACATCTTCTTAAAATTATTACAGCATTTTTATTAACAAAGAAATCACTCTAAATTCTCAGCCCTACTCTTTCCTTTCATCTATGTATAGTAGCAATCCTTTTTCCGTCTTGTCCTCCAGCAAATACTAAAACTTCAAGTTCATTTTGAGAACAGATAATTAATCATAATAATGAAGGGATCTATCACATTTTGACATTTTAGAGACAAGATATGCACATTTTGGCATTGTAAAACATAGCCTGGTAAATGGTTCTCTAATCTGAACATACTGTCAATGCTTAGTGTTGACATCCTCTATTGTGAAAAGACAGCTACATCTGAGCAAGAGGATATATGGATAACATCAGAAACCCTTGAGCAGTTCTTTTATTTGTTCTGAGAGAAGTTCCTGAATGTAGAACAATGTAGGTGGAATACTATTTGATAAATAAAAATATTCAATAAATCCAAAGAGGCCTGCAGTAATTCTACAGAGGAAAAATAGGCATGCCAATCAAAAATAAATTCAGAAAAATTGTATATTTTTATGAGAAATATCATTTCCACTCCATAACAGAAAATGTTGCAGCATAACCACCTGTTGTGAAGAATATATACTAGTTAGATGATTTATCATGCCATATTGGTCTTGACTAATTTTTTTTTTTTTTTTTTGAGACAGAGTCTCAAGCTGTCACCCTGAGTAGAGTGTCGTGGCCTCATAGCTCATAGCAACCTCCAGCTCTCGGGCTCAAGCTATCTTCTTGCTTGTTTCTCTAGTTTTAGTAGAGACGGGGTCTCACTTTTTGCTCAGGCTGGTCTCAAACTCATGAGCTCAAGCAATCCATCCACCTCAGCCTCCCAGAATGCTAGGATTACAGGCATGAGCCACCATGCCCGGCCTGGTCTTGGCTAATTTCTCCTGAGGAAAAATTGCTCACATCACATGAGGAGAAGAACATGCTGTTGAGGTCGTCCGTGGCTCCTAGCCTGTCATTCATTTACAAAGTACATGAGCTCTGCTCAGAGTGCCGCCTCTGCCACACATCCTCCTCTAGTCTCTATCCTCTTACTCTAAGGTAGCTACAGCATAATCTGACATATTGCTTACTTTTTCTATTACATGTTTTATTAGTTTATATTATAAGTCAAGAATTTTGCCTGATGTGTTTATTCTGTATCCACTGTGGGTTATATGGTGTCCGGCATATCCTTTAATCCTAATATTGAGTAAATGAGTGAGTGAGCCCATTGAACAAATAGGACATGAGACAGTAAGGGCTGAATTCATAATCTTTCAATTGTTCTAGCTGATTTCTAAGAGTCTTTTCAAGAATTGGGCACTTTAATGAACACCTACATTTTTGTGATACAGACGATTCAAATACCTCATTCCCAAGTGATACTTCTGAAATCAGTTCATAAATATTGCTTCTTCAAAGTCCATAATACTCTAGCCCAAAAGGAAAAATAATACCTTATATTGTATAGTTTTCTCAGGTCAGCTCTTCTATGCAAAGAAGCAAAGAAAAACAAGAGCCATCCCTTGGAAGTTCCACCTACAGGAAAGATTTCCTATTCTTCACTGTCTTTCTGGATCTTTTCCAGTAGATTTCAACTTACTGGGAAGGGGTGTTTGTGAGTATCATTGAAATCAACACTCCAGCACTCTTTCTATGGTAGATTTTATAAACATTTTTCAAATATATGATAGCTCTTGTCCTTTCCTACAATACTATTCATTAACTTAGAATAAGAAAACATGCAGGACCTGGTGATGTGCATCCAGATATTCAGGAGGCTGAGGCTGCAGGATTGCTTGAAGCCTAAAGTCTGAGTTCAGCTTGAGCAATATCATGAGACCTCACCTCTCTCTTTAAAATAAATCAAAACACAAGTGGAGTAATTGTACTTAAAGATGCCCTTTCTGACCATATTAACCAATTTAGGAACTTTCAGGATAAGTCAGGTGTTATTTGCAGGTCCTATGGAGATTTTGGAGTCATACTTGTATCAAAACTTTGGTTGTTATTCCAGGTTTTTAATCTGTCCCATAGAAGTCTTCACACACATGAGCAAAGGGCATGCCTGAATTTGCAGAAATTGGTGTTAGTCTCACACAACTCTGAGAACCTCTGCATATTTCTATTTTCTTAATGCATAAGGTGCCTTAGATATTATCTCCAGAACTCTCCAGGAAAGACCATAAGAAACAGTCACAGCCTGTGCCTACACAGTGACAGCAGTGTTGTTTCTCAGTCATACTAAGACGCATTTTTACTAAAGGTTTCCTAGGTGTACTTTCTATATCAATTCTTGGTATTGGCTGACTATCATGTCAGAACAACTAAGTCATTGTAACCATGTCAACCTTTGTCCTACTTCATAAGCATCCATTTTGGCCTCTGCACCCTTAGAATCCCAGGAATCAATTTCATTTGCTACATGTCTCACAAGTACATCCCAGCTACAGGAAACATCCACTGACTAACTTTCAAATAGTGTGGAAGTCCTTTTTAAAAATTTATACTTTTAAACTAGAATTAATTTTTAGAGTAGTTGTAGATTTACTGCAAAATTGAATGGAAACTGCAGAGTGTTCTCATAGACCCTTGACTCTCCACGAGTGTGTATGCTGCCCATATTGGCAGCCTGGATTAGAGCGGTAAATTTCTTATGGCAAATAAACTTCTATTGATACATCATCTTTATACAAAGTTCATAGTTTACTTTGGGGTTTACTCTTGGTATTGTCCAAATGTATAACAAACAGGTTTGGACAAATTTATGGCATATATTTATCAGGATAGTGTCATACAAATAAAAATCCTCAGTGCTCCACATATTCATCCTTTCCTCTGTCTAATCGCTGGCAACCACTGATCTTTTCACATTCTGCATAGGTTTTCCTCTTCCAGAATGTCATATAGTTGGAATCACATGGCATGTAGTCATTTCAGATTGGCTTCTTTTACTTAGTTTTATAATATGCTTTTAACTTTCTTGCATATTTTTTCATAGCTTGACATAACTATTTTTAGTGCTGAATAACATGCCATTGTACCAGAGTTTATTTCTCTGTTCGCCATCTGAAGCATATCATGGTGGCTTCCATGCTTCAGCAATTATGAATAAAGCTACTATAAACATTGTATGCAGGTTTTTGTGTGGAGGTAAGTTTGCAACTCATTTAAGTAAATGCCACAGAGCATGATTAATATGATAAGAATATGTAAAGTTTTGTAAGATACTGAGAAACTGTCTCCTGGAATGGTTATACCAATTTATATTCCCATTAGCAATGAGTGAAAGTTCCTGTGGCTCCCCATGCAGACGAGAATTTGGTGTTGTCAGTAGTTTGGATTTTGGTCATTCTCTAGGAGTGTAGGCAGTGGCATTTCATTGCTGTTTTAATTTTCAATATCCTAATGACATATGATATTGAGCATCTCGCATTAGTCTTATTTGTCAAGTGAGTATCTTCATTGGTTCAGATATTTGTCCATTTGTAACGGAGTTGTTTTCTCAGTAATAGTTTTCCCTATGTTCATAGGATTATCCTTTCTTGGGTATGTGTTCTGCAAGTATTTTTCTCCCAAGTATTTTTCTCTTGGCAATGACTTTTGTGATGCAGAGGTTTTACATTTTAATGAAGTTCAGCTTATCAGTCATTCCTTTGATGGATTTGCCTTGGCTGTGTCTAAAATGTCATTGCCATACTCAACATCATCTAGCTCACGTGTTATCTTTTAGGAACATAAGAATTTTACTTTCTGACACATTTTGAGTTTATAAAAAGACTTTCTCCATTGCATTGCCTTTGCTCTTTGGTCAAACATCAATTGTCTATAATATTTATGAGGGACTATTTCTGGGCTGTCTATTATTATCATTGATCTATTGGTTTATTCTTTCCCCTGAACTATACTGTCTTGATTATTGTAGGTTCATACTAAGATGTTTGTAAATCTGAACAAGTAGGCCAATTTTCAGATGTTTGCAGAGAATTTGGTAAATGGATGCTAAATAACTAAGACATACAAAATATAAGCAAAAATACTAGAGAAATACAAAGAATACATTTACATGTAAGATGGTTAAAATTGTAATTTTAAGCAAAGTGAAAACATTCAAAACATTGTGATTTTTCTATTTCTTTCTCATACTAAAAGTACAGTTTTGAATATTTTTATACAATAATGCTTTATTGTTTTTATATAATAGTGCTTTTCTTTTTTACTTAAGTAGTTTTAATAAAGCTTTTTATATTGGAAAAAATTATGAGTATTTGTGGGTAGACAACAGATGGGAAAGGTCCTAAATAGGACTTTCAATTTTTCAATATTGCCTTAATATTTGATTATGAAAAGATGAATAACATCGCAGTGGTTCATTTCACATAAACAAATTATTTCAATGTAACTTCAATTATTATAAAAGCTATTATAGAAACCCAAAGCTTATAAACAATGCAGTGAAAGGAAAACTATTTTTTTTTTTTTGGCTATAAGGTTTAGAATATTTTGTAAGAAGGCTATTATTAAGCTGGAGCTGGTCATTAGAGATAGTGTACAGTTAAGAGAATATATTCAGAAACCTTAGTGTTTGAGGGCAAATATTAGCTCTGCCACCACTGAGTGGGGCAAACATCAGCTATTACATAATTCCATTGGACGTCAGCTTTCTCATCCATAAAAGGTAACTATGTTTTGTCATGTGGCTGGTGGAGGAGGGAATCCTATGCACCCTACCACAGGCTAGAAAATGAGGTTAGTTTGAAGAAGAGAAATCATTACTGTTTTGCTGCAGTGAGGTGCAAAGAACTAATAATTACTGAGCCTCGTCTTATATGAATTATGGAAAAGATATTGACAAGTACGAGGAATTCATTGCATGTGAGTTAGAAAGCTAGCAAAGGGTCTTAACCCTAGAACTGGATGGTGTAAATTATGATTGTCATAAGACTTTTACCAGTATTTACAAAATGTATAGTAATTATAAAATAATTATTAATAAATAATTAATAAAATAATTATTTTCTAGTCACATTTATTATCAATTTGAACATAATAGGAATTGATTATTACTTAAAAAGACATCCTACATATCTGGCATATTACAAATTAAACTGTAGAGTAACAAATAGAAGTAATTTATAAACTTTTTATTAATATTCAAATCTCTAAGGAAATAAGGTATTCAATTTTCAGACAATACAAAATGTAAAAATGCCCAATATAAAACATACTATAACACCCAAATGCTCTGTGTAACATCCAAAATTTACAAGATGGTACTATTTCAGTGGATATAGAAAATCTGGCCTTTGAGTTGGATAATAATCTTTGACAGATCTCAAATTTGTAAGTAGACAGATGTCACAAGTTATTTGGGACAATTGTAGAAAAACATGCTCACAAATAATATAATTTTTCACAGTAAATCCTTTAAGATTAACCAACTAAAATGAAAAGATTATTTATTTTGAATGCTATCTAACAATTAACAACTGAATGTTTTTCCATAACCTAAAGGAGTACTAGGTCCACATTAACCATAGTCAATAGGAACATCTATTATTTATTAGGTATATTGGATGCTCCAATCACTTGGCAGCCTTCAGGCGCATTTCTAATGGGAAGAAGGATACTATAGGGTTTCAGTCTTAATTTGCAGATTTAAGTATAGAAATGCAAAGGCTAAGTTCCTTGAAAAGACATTTTTATTTATATAGTCATCTAATACCACTTAAAATGGAACTTGAAGAAGTACATTTACTTCTGTGTTATTCTTTTCTTATAGCCACATTTAGTAGTAACTTGAGCTCAGAAAATTCAATGACCAATTACATCCTGAATGTCACTCACCCGGGGAAGCTGAAAGTTATAGACCTGCAGGGTAAATGTCAAGTGAATGAATCTGGACTGTGGCCATATCTGATTAGCAGAGCTGTTTTCAGCATATTCAATTGTGAGGCATGTGTAATTTGCCCTGTGTTCCTGAAGCATAATGGAAGAAAACAGGGCACTATGCAATCCTTGGACAATTAAAGCAGTGGAAGCAAGGACTCAATTCTGATTTAAAAACATTTATTGAATATTGAAAATTATAAAATAAATGGGCTAAATGTTGAAAACTTTTATAAAATGTTCTTCACATTGCTTCAGCTCTCTATCTAAATACTTGAATATTTCACATACATTGTTTCTATGATCAGATGTGTGACATACACACTTAGATGACTAAATTGATTATTAATGCATATCTTCTAAGTAGATTATACACATGGTTACCAGTGAGGTTATGTAATGCCAGAATCCTTCATGTTTCTCTTGGACTTGTGCAGTATAATGTACAAAGTAGAAACTTGAATTCTTCTTCTTCTTTTTCTTTTCTTTTTTGTTTGAGACAGAGTCTCACTTTATTGCCCTTGGTGGAGTCCCGTGGCCTCACAGCTCACAGCAACAACAAACTCTTGGGCTTAAGTGATTCTCTTGCCTCAGCCTCCCAAGTAGTTGGGACTACAGTCACCTACCACAAGGCCTGGCTATTTTTAGTTGCAGTTGTCGTTGTTGTTTTTAGCAGGCCCAGGCCCAGCTGGAACCCACCAGCCTTGGTGTATGTGCCTGGTGCCCTACTCACTGAGCTATAGGCACCGAGCTGAAACTTGAATTCTTAATGAAATGAATTAATGAACAGATTGATATATTTCTGGTTTTCAGTTCTAAGTGTGAAAAAGCACTGGCATAAGATAACTTCATTTAAAAAAAAAAAAAGAAAAAATTGAAACATTGCTGAACTCAGATAAGGAGAGTAAGATTTGGACATCTCAAAGAATATATATTAGGGGTGGTGCTTATGGCTCAGTGAGTAGGGTCCCGGCCCCATATACCAAGGGTGGCAGGTTCAAACCCGCCCCTAGCCAAAATGCAACAAAAAAATAGCCGGGTTTGTGGGGGTCGCCTGTGTTCCCAGCTACTCGGGAGGCTGAGGCAGGATAAAGGCCTAAGCCCAAGAGCTGCAGGTTGTTGTGAGCAGTGAGGCCACGGCACTCTACCAAGGATGATAAAGTGAGACTCTGTCTCTAAAAAAAAAAAAAAAAAAACGAATATATATGAATAGGCTTTTGAAAACAGTGTAAGACCTATAGCTAAGATTAACTTTATTTAAAAGTGGTGTTGCCGGAGGAGCCAAGATGGCAGTCTGTAGCCAGCTTTCCGCAGAGGCTCCAGGCCAGAAGGAGAGTTAAAGGACAGAAAGTTAGCAAGAAAGCCAATGGTTTGGATCTGAGCCAAAAGAGAAGGTCAAAGAACGCACATCAACCCTGCTGGAGCGACCTTTGACCCCAAGGATACAAACAAAAGGTACAGAACACAAGGCCAAGCAGATGGGAGTCCCTCCCCCATGAGAATGGCTTACAGTATACTCCATACCTCCATACAAACAAGCGAGCAGAGTTCTGACGTCCCCCAACTCTACCCTATGGGAGAGATCCTCTAAAAACCGGACCTCCCTCCCCTACTAGGGTGCCATGGCACTCTCCTACCAGGCATAAAACTGTATAAACCTGTATATATTCTCTACCTGCAAGTTTGAACTCCCACACTCCCCTCCACTCTCACCCTGAGGTCTGGAAGTTTGTCCCCAATGGAGTCCAGATTCTTGGACATTTTCTCGAGGGCTGTGGATGGGGCACAGACTGTTGATGATCTGTGCTAATCTTCTGGCTTGGGGGAGGTAAGGGGAAATTGAGCCGAGAGCCTGCTGAGCTGGAGAGACGGTACCCTGAGGCACAGAGCGGCAGCCGCAGGGGCGAGAAACAATGGCAGTGGGGCTCACACCCCTGGGGATGTTTTGAGGAGACACTCTCAGTCTCTCGAGGTGGCTAGGGGAAGCTGGGGTGGCTTCTCTGGTGGCAGCCACAGGCAAAGCAGACCTGCGGCAGAGGCGCAGGACTCAGGAGTGAAGGGTATGCCTGAGGTGGTACCGGCTGAGGTGAAGCATGGGGATTAGAATACACGCCCTGAGAAAGCTGGGCAGAGGCTGCTTTACTCTGCTTTAGACGCACCTGGCCTTCAGGGGATATAAGCTGAGACAAAGGACTGGAACTCACAGACTGAGTCAGACCTATTTGCAGCCCAAATAGGGCTCTCTGATTCACAGAGGAAAAATTCTGCGAACTTGTTCTGTTCTATCAGGAACATCAATGAGGGACAGGGCTGGAACTGAGTGAATAGCCCCAGCCCCTATCAATTACCCAGGTTATCAGGCCTCACCTGACAGGCAGAGACTGGCAGACAGGCTGAGGAGCCACGGACCCCCACTGTGACCCAGGCAGGTGCAAACATCTGGGGCATCTGCTCATTGGAGGGAACTGGATCAGAGCTCTGCAGGGTTACCAGAGACCGGTGTGACAGAGGGGCAAGGTGGGGAAGGAGGTATTAACCTCCCCAGGCTAATTTACTTGCTGGGGGCGCCCTCTTGAGCTCACAGAGCACCGGAGCGAGTTATACTAGAGCTACCAGCAGACTCCTGCTATCTAGGTGCCAGAGACTTTTCAACCTTTTTATTTGACATTGGTGCTGGCTGGGACAATTGATTGGGACTTCTTCAATTGGGAAAATCACCCGAGGACTCTCCAAAGTGGTACCTTGGGTGTGTGGTAGTGGGAAGGTTTAAATTTCCTTTTCTAATTGTTGTCTGTGGGGGGCGTAGTGACCTAACTACAGGTATTTCTCCACAGCTCAGACTCCAACACAGAGTAACTGATTCTTTAGGGTAAGACAGAGATCAGCTGAAAATAAGACAGAGCCACTTAACACCACCACACCAAGAAGGCCCCCAGTTTTGCAGGCAGTAGCACTGTATGGGTCCTTGGCAAAACTCTAGGGGAAAAGGTACAGACACCAGTTCCAGCTTTTAGGCAAAGGACTGGTCAATCACTACTCCTAGAACCCCCAACCCAACTTATCCTTATCTATTCATCCAGCCAAATGGTGCAAATTAATCATGGGGCAGAATCAGCGGAAAATCTCTGGAAACACGAACAACCAGAATAGATCAATCAACCCCAGGGAACAATTTGGCAGACACACATGACAATCCTATGCATAAACAGATGGCTGAGATGTCAGAAACTGAATTCAGAATTTGGATTGCAAACAAGATCAATAAAATAGAGGAAAAGTTGGAATTAGAAATTCTGGGAGCATTTCAAAAATTGTCTCAAGAAGTCAAGGAATTCAAAGACCAATGACCAAAGATTTTGACACATTGAGACAACAAGTTGCAGCCCTTAAAGATTTGAGAAACACAGTGGAATCCCTCAGTAACAGAATGCAGCAAGCAGAAGAATGGATTTCAGACATGGAAGACAAAGCTTTTGAACACTCCCAAATCTACAAAGAGGAAGAGAAATGGAAGGCAAAAATGGATCATTCTCTCAGACAGCTCTGAGATAACTCAAAAAAACCCCAATATTCGCCTTATAGGGATACCTGAAAATGACAAAGTGGCATTACAAGGCACAGACTCTCTTCTTTATGCTATTATGAAAGAGAACTTCCCAGACATGCCAAGAGATTCTTAAATTCAGATAGCAGACAGTTTCAGAAACCCAGCACGACTCAACCTGAATAAGACATCCCCCAGGCCCATCATAATGACGTTCACTAAAGTTAATATGAAAGAGAGAATTCTGAAAGCAACCAGACGCAAGAAATCTATTATCTACAAGGGGAAGAATTTTAGAATAACTGGAGATCACTCTGATCAAAGCTTTCAAGCTAGAAGAGAATGATAATCAACTTTTAATCTCCTAAAACAAAATAACTTTCAACCCAGGATCCTGTATCCTACTAAACTGAGTTTCATTTATGATGGAGAAATTAAATACTTTAATGACATCCACATGCTGAAGAAATTTGCTATAACTAAACCAGCTCTCCAGGATATTCTCAAACCTATCCTCCATAATGACCATTGCAATCCTCGACCATAAAAGTTTTCTCACCCAGAAACTTCTTACCATATTCCAACTTCCACAGTGACGAAAGGATTAAAAATGTCCACTAGATTTTCTACAGATTTATCAATACTTTCAATTAATGTGAGTGGTTTAAATTGTCCTCTAAAGAGGCATAGGTTGGCTGACTGGATACCAAAACTCAGGCCAGATATCTGCTGCATACAAGAGTCTCACCTTACCTTAAAAGATAAATATAGAATCAAGGTGAAGGGATGGTCATCTATATTCAAGACAAACAGAAAACAGAAAAAAGCAGGTGTTGCAATCTTATTTGCAGATACAATAGGATTTAAACCAACCAAAATAAGGAAGGATAAGGACTGGCATTTCATATTTGTTAAAGGTAATGCTCAATATGATGAGATTTCAATTATTTAATACTTATGCACCCAACAAGAATGCACCTCAATTTATAAGGAAAACTCTAATAGACATGAGTACCTTGATTTCATCCAGCTCCACAGTAGTTGGAGATTTTAATACTCCTTTAGCAGTGTTGGATAGATCCTCCAATATGAAGCTAAGTAAAGAAATTTTAGACTTAAACTTAACCATTCAACATCTGGATTTAACAGACAGCTACAGAATGTTTCATCCTAATAAAATTGAATACACATTCTCCTCATTGGCCCATGGAACATACTCCAAAATTGATCACATCTTAGGTGACAAGTCTAACCTCAGCAAATTTAAAAGAATAGAAATTATTCCTTGCATCTTCTCGGACCACCATGGAATAAAAGTTGAACTCAACAATAACAGGAATCTGCGTACTCGAACAAAAACATGGAAGCTAAATAACGTTATGCTGAACGACAGATGGGTCATAGGTGAGATTAAGAAGGAAATCACCAAATTTTTGGAAAAAAACAACAATGAAGATACAAATTATCAGAACCTCTGGGATAGTGCAATGGCAGTCCTAAGTGGGAAATTTATAGCACTGCAAGCCTTCCTCAAGAGAACGGAAAGAGAGGAAGTTAACAACTTAATGGGACATCTCAAGCAACTGGTTAAGGAAGAAAATTCCAGCAGAAGAAAAGAAATAACCAAAATCAGGGCAGAATTAAATGAAATTGAAAACAAAGAAATTATACAACAGATCAATAAATCAAAAAATTGGTTCTTTGAAAAGGTCAATAAAATAGATAAACCTTTGGCTAACATAATCAGGAAAAAAAACGTAAAATCTCTAATCTCATCAATCAGAAATGGTAAAGACGAAATAAGAACTGACCACTCAGAAATTCAAAAAATCCTTACCAAATATTACAAGAAACTTTACTCTCAGAAATATGAAAATCTGAAAGAAATTGACCAATACTTGGAAGCATGCCACCTTCCTAAACTTACCCAGAATGAAGTGGAAATGTTGAACAGGCCAATATCAAGTTCTGAAATAGCATCAACTATACAAAATCTCCCTAAAGAGAAAAGCCTGGGACCAGATGGCTTCACGTCAGAATTCTACCAAACCTGTAAAGAGGAACTAGTACCTATATTACTAAACCTTTTCCAAAATATAGAAAAAGATGGAATACTACCCAA